>CANYCX013957458.1:0-11827 GCA_948193385.1 Breynia disticha f. nivosa
CTAAATAATTAGGTTTACGAATCAATTTAGTAAGTGTAAAACCACTTACCTCGAATACGTGCAAAGTCAAAAATATCGACACAACCTCCATAATACTGAGCCTGCTCCAATCATTGATTTCCTGAACTAAATCTCTCTCTCTTTCTTTCTTTCCTTCTCTCTCGTCTCTGTTTCTCTTATCTGTCTCTGTTTCCTCTATTACTAACCATCACCTACTTCCATTTCCTTTTTATAGACGAGGAAATGAAGCCTCGTCATTTCTCCTTTGTTTCTCAATCAACCACCACCAGCTTCAATTTCCGAATCATCTTCATTTGCTGCCACCACCTTAACTACGCGTGGTGACCAAGAGGTACGCGTTGTCGACAATGTACTACGAGTGTTCGCCTCCACATCGCATTTGTGTACACTATGTACACGTGCTCGGCTTTGACTACGCGTGGTAAGCTCCACCGCGCGTACTAGTGGACTTCAACATTTTCTTAGCTGATTTTTAGACAGGTTTCTTCATTTATACATGCCTATGTCAACCATAAATCAACTGTCAATCAACTTTCATTTTTCATATCAATACTCAATTTATTCCATTCAAATAATTTCCAGGATGTTACATAGTTGATTTGTTAGATGGTAGATTGAATGATATTGTAGTGTTGTATGGTGAATTTTATGAGAAATTATGTGGAAATGCATGACTTGCTTCATGTGCATCATTGCCTTGCATTGCATCATAGTAGAGGTGCCTAAGGCGCACTAGAAATTGTGAATAAAAAGGGGAATTGCCAATAAGAGTGACAACTTTATTAGATATTGTGAATAAAAAAGGGAATTTCCAATAAGAGCAAGAGTTCTATAATAAAGTGAAACACGAGTGTTCTTAGGGCACGAAGTGTCGAAAGATGCATCGAGACCATATGAGAGGAAGAAAAATGAGGAGCATAACATTTGTATTCCTCATAATCATGTGGTTATGATCATTTAACTTATATTATGAATTGATGATGAAATTTAAAGGAAGGAGGAATGTTGGTGCAACATATTTAACATATAAGATTAATATATTGGTCTATGCGTGAAATGTGGATGAATGTTGGTTGAGATGATGTATTTGTAAGAGTAGTTTTGAAATGTTGATAAATGTTAGTGAATTGAGTATGGCATGATTGTTTGAGAATCTTAAAATGTATGTGATTGTGTAGGCAAACGACCATGGCTCATGACACGAGACCTTGCCAACTCACTGAAAATGATATGTAAACACATGGCGGGCATGCCCATAGGCATGGGCCTTATGTGGGCTTGTTGTAATTGGCATGTAAAATACATTGCATGCATACTCTATATGCACAAACATGTGTGTACCCCCTAAGATGAGAAATGTAAAATACACGATGTGTAAGATTAGCACAACCGTGTGCATCCACACGGACATGAGGCATGACCTTGTTTTTCATCGTGTGGTCCAAAATGAAGCACATAATAAACAATTAAGGGAGGAAATGTAAATAAAGAATAATATACACCATGATAAGGTAGTAAAGAAATACATATGATGAATTTAAGAAGAATAACTTAAGGATTTCTCCCTGCTTCATAATTTGCACCATAATGCACTTAAGAATTTAATTGAACGAGTGATTATACTCTACATGTTAGGTAAGTTTCATAACTTGTATGCTTATTGAGATTTATCTCACCAAATAAATGCTCTTATTATTGTGGATGTGTGGCATTAAGATAGTTGGTGAGAGTGCAAATAACATTTTCATTCTTAGCTTGAGGATTCAGTGACGAGGTCACTGATACTCCCTAATATTTTGATGATTCTAATTATGTTAATGTATTTTAAAAAATGATGATCATCCTATATATGGGAATAGTGTATAAACTAAATCATCCTATTTTATTGCAAGGGCATGTAAATAAGCTATGTCTACTTTCACGATTCCATGGTTCATGGAACCAAAACCAAAATTGACAGTTTCGAACCGAAGGTTCTGGTCTTTATTCGGCGGTTTCAGTTCTTTTTTTCACCTCTAGGTATATTTTCGTTAATTTTTTGTAAGTAAATGCATATAAAGCCAAAGGTGCATATTGCAGATTAGTGCACAAATAATCCAATCCATAAAAAAAATTTAAAATTCATAAGATTATTCGTATTATAAAACTGCATGATACTTTATGTGATTATAAAACCACATTCAACTTTACATAAAATACTTGTTCATATTTTATTTATCAATCTCTTTTAAGTAGCCACTCATTTTAGTTTAGTTAATCATACACATCATCCTCATTTCTTAATAGTGGAAGTTGATCCTATTTTTGAGCTACAATAAATCTTTTAAAAAATGAGTAAATTTTAATAAATTATTTTTAGATAGATAAATTTATAATATTATTATTTACTCTATCAACGTATATAAACTCTATAAAAGATACTGAAAACTATTAATTATATTGATATTGATTGAACTTTTCAAATGTCATAATATAATAACTAAATCATATGTTCTTTCAATAAAGTCATAGAACTTTGTTTCTTATTTTGACTAATTAACTATCTAGTGTTGAGTCGTTATTTACAAAGTATAAAAAATTTAAAAAATTATAAAAAGTATATCTAATTATAACTTTTTTTTATCAAAATTACACACATGGTACACTACATATATGAAAAAGTACCACATTAGTTTTGTGTTCCAAAATCTATAGCCAATGAATTTTTGCAATTATTTACTTTATTTTATATTTTATCCTAAAAAAGCACAAGATTTAATTCTTTTATGTAACTTCAATGTATATTTATTTAGTAGCAGCTTAATATTATTTTAAAAAATAAAAATTTATATGCATTGATAAATGATGCAACTTTTTAACATAAATTCCATTCAAGTTAAAATGACATACATCCAAATTTATATATATTCAATCAATTGCCATTTGCCACTTGCCACTTGCCACACTTAAGTGACATCTAAAGAAAATTAAAAGTAAAATGATTAGCTAAAACAAACTGAAGTCTAAGTACTATTCTGTAAAGTCCTAAAAAGTTTGATGACCATTACTGTAATAAAATCAGATAACGCAACATAATTTATTGGAACTCTCAAAACGACACAGCTTGAAGCCACAAAACGACACATCATGCCTCTTGGGGTCTGTAACTGAAGAAGAAGAGCTGTCACGGTCACCCCTCTCATTTCTTCTTCAACCTCAAAAAAAAAGCCTCGCTCCAATCAAACACACACATTACATACTTATTCTTTATTAGAAACAAACAAACAAAACAACTAATACAGGGAAAGCGACATGTCGTGGCTAAGATCTGCAGTCAACAAAGCGGTGGAGGTTGGGAACAAGAATAACCTCACCCGCGCTGTCAAGAACTACGCTGACTCCGTCGTCCAACAAGCCGGCCAAGCCGTCGCCGAGGGCGCTAAAATCCTTCAAGATCGCATTGTAATTTATTTTCTCTTCCTTTTTTCAATTTAATTCCATGGTTTCCTTTATTAGTATTTATATCAGTGCTTTGTAGAAACATTGGTTGTAATATCTTATTGACTTAGGGATTGTTTGGAAAGAGAATTAGGTTTTAAAATGACTGAACAATGAAATATATAGAGAGATTAGTATTTATATAACATATGTAAGTATTTACCAATCAAGGTCTTGTTGTAATCATGTCTGTGTTATTGTTTTACAAGTGTCTAATGGAGCTGATTGTTTGTGGCAATTGAGGATTTCTTTTAATGCATTTTAGGATCTATTATGTTGACATTGTTGGTGGGGTTTTAGTTATGGTGAAATGGAACCGATTTAGAATATGTGGATTTGTTTATCCAGGGGAACCGGAATTATAAAAGTGTTAAGCAGACTATTAAGAGATTGGAGGAGGCTGCTGTGTCTTGTAGAGGCGTAGAAAGGGTGTTGCTGCTGAAAAGATGGTTGACTGTTCTTAAAGAGGTTGAGCGATTATCGGCTGCTTCCAATGAAGAAAGAAAAACGGCACTTGAAGAAAAACCTTCCATGGTGAGCTAATATGTTTTTGATCTATCAGTTTTAGTTTAATAGTTTCAATCTAATTGATAATGCGAAACTTTATATGTTCTGTTAAATTCAGAATCAACATTATGTGGCAGTTTTTAAATACAACTACTTTTGGAAGTTCTTGCACCTTTTAGTTTGACTGTCTGATTTCTTTTCCCTGTTATGACTAGGTTTTGTATTATGACGCTGATATTGGAGGTGCGCCGATGAACTTCCGTGAGATTTTTCTTCAGAGCCAGGCTCTTGAAGGCATAACTTTGTCCATGGTATGTTAAAATAATTTCAGCCGATTTTATACAAATGAATGGTTGCTAAAAAAAAAAACTGGTGAATGAAGAATACATCGTCATGTCAATTATAAAATTTTAAACATGATGTTTCGATGTAATTTTTTTATGAATGTGCATATAGTCAAACTCTTTAGTCTTTATGGTTTACTGAAACAAATGGGTGGATGTGGAAGCAGCAAATCACTCATCTTTTATAGCCCCCCTAAATTTAATTGCAATGCTCGAGGTTGACTGTTTATGGAAAAAAAAATCATCACATATGTAACCTTAAACTCATGGAGGAAAAAATGAAAAAGAAATAAAATTTTTAAAGTTAAGCCAACTGCCAAGAGAGTTTTTTTTTTTGTTATAACTGCTGATTAAGTGAGCTCCTTTAACTGTCTTCTTTGCAACTCAGATCCTCGAAGCACCAAATGATGAAGAAATTTCTTTGCTCTTGGAGATGTTTGGGTGAGTAAACTGCCGTTATAATAATACTGTGTCCATGGAAGTAATTATGTATTTTGCTTTCTGGGTTATATCCAATTTACCTTTCTGCTCAGCATCTACTTGATGTTTTTCTGTTGATTTTCGAAGTAGGATGTGATTATCACTTCCATCTTCCATTCTGGAAGTTCATATCCTTTTAGTCTAATTTCATGTTTGCGGTGGCAATTACACTTAAGGGTGAACAATTCGTTTGAGGTGCAACATTCCTCTAGATTTGTTTTGATAGCTAAGGCATGTGCAGGCTGTGTCTAACTGGAGGAAAGGAAGTCCATAATGCTATATTGAGCAGTATACAGGATCTGGGTACGGCATTTGCAAGCTACCAGGATGAAGTGTTGGTAAAGACGCGGAAACATTTCTAATTACGCAATTTATTATTTGGAAGTTTGATGATCTTCCACCATTAGTTGCATAAATTTGGATTTGAAAATTTTACACTCACGATAGTTTATATTCTGCATTTTTTATCTTTTTTTCCCCTTTCTCTTTAAGGTGGAACTGTTAAATCTTACTGTAAAGGTATAAGTGCAGAACCAAGGAAAATAATGGTCTCACCATAGAATCTTTCTAGTAAACACAAGAAGACTACCCATTGAGGCATTGGATAGCAGGAGCAATTTCTGTTGTTTGTTGTGGATGCTTGTGTTTCTTTTTTCTTATTTAGTGTGAAATGAAGAATAATGTCTTTTTCTTCTTTCTGTTGATTTTCCAGGTTAAGAGAGAGGAATTGCTTCAGTTTGCACAGGGTGCCATTACAGGTTTGAAGCTTAATGCAGATGTTGGAAGGTGGGAAATGACACCCTCTTGTAGCACATTGTTTGCTTCCTAATGTTCTGAATGCTTTTTTCAAACTTTCAAGTATCAATTTGGGCTTTTATACAATTTATGCTTATGTTTAAAGGTAATTGGATATTTTTAACATGAACTCTTGCACAATCTCAATGATAGTTACTTGCTTTAATATGCATGTATGTATACATGCATGCACGCGTCAACTCTTCTATAGCAAACATATTTTTTCACGACTTGTTTTTACAATTTGAAAGATCTTTATGTTATTTCAATTTTCAATTTTTGCGTCCATGTCCTTAGCCGAGGCTTCAAATGTTGGTCATCATTCATAAAACATATGACTTTACTTTTCAGTCTAGGTACTGGAGTTTCCTGTAAATATGTCAAAAAATAATGTGAGTTGAGGAATTGTCAGACTCTTTATGCCGCTCCACCATTTGTCGCGTCTTCTGCATTTAAAGTAAATGATAATTGGGAATTTTAAAATAATTATAGATTTGGTGAATAGTCAGTTCATGTTCATCTATGAGAACCTCCCTGTGTTTTCATTTGATTTTATACTTGGATACATTTTACGGTATTGATTGCAAAGCTAAATATAGTCAAGCCTGATTTTATCCTTGATGTTTGAATGCCTTTTGCGTTGTTAAAAAGTGAAGCGAATTGATGGGTTTTGTCTTCCTCTATTCTTTTGTGTGCTTTTGCGTTGCAGAATAGATACTGAGGCCATGGAACTGAAGAAGAAACTAGACAAAATTGTTGCCTCTGAGAAAATTTCGGTTGAAACCCAGGACAAAGCATCTGGTGAATCGACAAAAGCAACCATGGAGGTGAGTTCTATCATTGCCATTACACAGTTGTTCATTGTTAGATAACTTATGTTTTGAATATTGTGGTAATGGTGCTTCTCATATCATGATCTCTTCTTTGGTGCATATTGAGTTATCAACTTAGAAATATTTCTGAGATATTAACAAGTAGAAATGTTGCATATTGTGTCTTTGATGTGTCTTGGTCAAGGTGTAAAATGATCAATTTTTTATCCAATTATTGTGTTGTTCTGTGTAAATTGTATATTGCTCCAGGAGCATATTAGCACTGCTTTGACTGTATGCAGGCTCTGAAAGAAGCACTGGTGAAAGTTCGTATCTGCTCGAGATTGGAATTGTTATTATTGCGAAAGAAGAATATTAACTTTGGAGACTCTCCAGATGTTCATGCTCAAAAGGTATGCTGTAGTCTTGCTGTCTATTTTTTTCAGAACTTCATGCTTGTATTTGTATTGCATGGATGCACCACATGTTTGGTTTCCCAATTTCATTTTGTGGATCAAAATTAGGATTTATTTCTGGTTTATCTGGTGGCTGGTTGGATGTCTACATGTATATGCAAACATGTGGAGAGATTATGGCGGTGCTTGGGCTTTGCAGTGCTGGTATGTTTATTCCTGTAGCCGACTTAAGATTGCTTTATTGAGCAGGTTGACAAGCTAAAGGTCCTATCAGAATCTCTTGCCAGTTCCTCATCAAAAGCAGAAAAGCGTATTTTGGATCACAGGTATAAACTCCAATTTAAGAACCTTTTAGTTGCCGCAATGTTCCTGTTCACCTATTATGCTGCATATGTTCATCACATAGTTGTAAAGCTCGCTATATGCATGTTATATTGCGTTTCATTTTTACCCTATACTGCTTTATTTAGATATCCTTCCATTTGGAGTTGGTTCATGATGGCAGTTCCCTATCAAATTCCATCTGCAATTGCTAATTCAGATAAAGATTTATTGTAGATCTCTTCGTCATATCAGCTCTAATTGTCTTATGGTTTTTTTTTTCATTTCAAATGTGCTGGCATGTTAAACAATATGTTCAATTTCTGGGAATGCATTTGGAAACTCATCTGTGATCAAATTATGACATGATACTTGCTATTGAATTCGCAATTGATGATGGTTATAATTCACCCACTGTTGCCATGTTGCTTTTGTTAGATTGCAAAAGGAAGAGGCACTGAAAGTTCGAGTTTCAAAAGCTGATGAGGCCAACGAGAAAGAGAAGGTAGTTTTCTTAATCATTGTTAAGATTTTAGCCAGTGATGCTAGACTACCAAAGGCGGGAATTTTGTTCCTTTTAATTTTAGGGGGGACAAAAAAATTATATCACATTATACTTACTGAATGTATGTTTAATTCAAATAATAAACCAGGAGAGCTTTTTTCTAGGGTTGATTTGAGAGTAATGTTATTACTTCTTTGTGGCTTGATCAATAAGTGCCTTCTGAACTCCATCTAGGATTTTAAGATAATAATTGTCACTTCTTTGTGATTTATAACTGTTGCAGTAAACATATATTGTATTGAGAATAATGGTGCAGTTGAGATTATTTACTGTAACAATATTAATGAACTTCAGTCATTCAACTGGCCACGTCATTATACATAATGTGAGAGTTTAACCTCATGCTGGCCAATCAAAACACACTTGCAAGAATAATGATATTTGTTGACATTTAAAATTCCATGTTCCACATTGTTTTGTGTTTTTAATGTCAAATCTCCACCATTTGCGTCCCTCCCTCACCATTACTTTCCTGCACTGTAACCAAATTCTTCCATCTCATGTATTAAAAGAAAATATTAATGTTTCTGTTGACTTATCCTCTCCTCTTGTCCCTAAAGGAAATAGTTGAAGAGATTACTGTACTGGAGAAACAAAGGGATGAACTTGAAGCTCAACTGAAAAAGGTAGTCCTACATTGCCCGCTCGCTTTTGCTGCTCTTGTTCACAAAACAGAGAATAACTTTGGCTGCTCTTGATCAATAAGTGCCTTCTGAACTCCATCTAGGATTTTAAGATAATAATTGTCACTTCTTTGTGATTTATAACCGTTGCAGTAAACATGTATTGTATTGAGAATAATGGTGCAGTTGAGATTATTTACTGTAACAATATTAATGAACTTCAGACATTCAACTGGCCACGTCATTATACATTGCCCGCTCGCTTTTGCTGATTGCGAAACTTGCTAACTTGTTTACATTATATAGGTTAATATTTCCTTAGCTGCTGCAAATGCACGTCTTCGGAATGCCAAAGAAGAGAGAGATCAGTTTGATGAAGCTAATGACCAGATTGTGGAGCATTTGAAGACAAAGGTTTGAGACGTTCTATCCTTCTTTTCTCTTTAGCTTGACTCAGAAGATTATTGCTAATGATCATGTTTTTGGTCTTTCCTGTTATTGAAGTGAGTAGTATCTTTGTCAATGTATTGTGGCAGGAAGATGAGCTGTCAAAAACCGTTGCTGCATGCAAGGTAGAGGCAGATGTTATAGGTACATGGATTAACTTTTTAGAAGATACTTGGGTGCTTCAGCGTGCTTATGCAGAAACTATGGAGAAGCAAGTCGGGTATGCACTTCAGTTTTGTGAGTTTTGATTATTGTGTGTCAATGCCCCATCCCTTTTCTCTGTTGATTGTCAATAATTTTTTCTGTTATACATTTCATCCAATGATCAAGGCCCTGCTCACTGTTTCTGATTACATTATTATTGCTAAAATTTACTGGAACTGTTATTTGAATTGCCTAGGGATCAACTGGAGAAACATGAAGACTATTTTTTGAACCTGGCAATGAGTCTTCTTGCTGATTATAATGTATGGATAGCTCTCTCTCTCTCTCTCTCTCTCTCCATGATATGTGTGTATATGTGTGTGTGTGTGTGTGTGTGTAAATGTACGTCATTATGATTCATCTGCCTATCTAATTCTGATGTAATCTCAATGCGCTATTCAGAAAGAGTTGGAATCTTCTATCAGCCGGGTTGGGAAATTGGTGGAGAGCCTAAAGAATTTAAGTGAAGGGTAGCGCATTTTCCATGATTTTGAAATTGTATGTGTTTGATCACATTCTTTCTATTAATAAAGTGCTCTTTACCTGATTTTCCAGTGAAGATCATGGAGATTCTAAGGCTTTGAACCCCAGGAAAAATCTGGAGGAGGAATATTTGGAATATGAAGCCAAGGTACAGAGGCATTTCTCTTAGCTTCCCATGTACATATGCTAGATGTTTTACTCTTATTTGTTTTGCTTCTTTCAGATCATTGCAACCTTCAGCGTTGTGGATAATATGAGAGAACAGTTTTATGCTCAACGAGCGGCATCCTCTAGGTTGCGCACTTAAATATTAATTCATTTTTCTTATGCTATTTTTTTTCAATTCATACGTCATGTAACACTATCGTAATCCTTCCCTGCTTCATTCAGTAAAGATGATTCAAGGGTTAAGGAGCTGTTTGAAGACATTGAAAAGTTCAGGCGGAAATTTGAATCCATCGAGAGACCAAATCTTGAAATGGAGACACCACCGACTCCCAGGTCGGGTACTGCATCTGAGAAGCAAGCAGACAGTCCAATGCTGTCCCCAAGGCAAGGTGCCAGTCCCCGAAAATCCAAGGCAGACGAGCATCCCAAGACACCTCCTGTTGAGCAGGCTCTTGATCCTGCTGCAGAACTAGCGAAGCTGGAGTCAGAGTTTGGGAAGGATGCTCGAGACTACTCAGCAGAGGAGATTGGTGACTGGGAGTTTGATGAGCTTGAAAGGGAACTAAGAGCTGGTGATACAGCAACAAGCTAAGTTGCAAGCTACGCTTTGCCACTACAATCATTGCTTAATGAAATTATATACCAAATAAATAACCCTATGTGTAAGTGTGACGCAGCCTCCCGAAAAGCCAAATCCCAGATTTCGAGCTTTCTAGTGTAACTTGCTTTGTAACTCGAACATAGTTTCAATTTGTTCATTCTTCTGTAAATTCTCAAAACTGTTTGTTGTAACATGGAATTGATGAACACTTAATAAGTAAAATCTTTGTTTGGATTGAAGAAACACCAGATGTTCAGGCTTAGGTTTCCGAGGCTATTTTATATCTATACCAGGTGTAGCATGAAAGAAACGTCAATGGCTTGAAGAAACACCAGGCCGTGATGCCAAGCGCAGCAGGACTGAATTCGTACATGGTAAGTGGGGCATTATTAATGAGGTATGTATGACGTTGGAATGTTATCTGTGGAATAAATGGCAAAAGCTTTCCCTGATTTGGAACTTGAAATGTCTCATCTTTTGTGTAACAACATTATTATGCTTGCACCTCTTTTTTTGTACAGTGGAGAGTTAGCCCCTCTTCCACCAGAGATCTCCTATAAAGGCAGCCATGAAAATGACTATAATTAGGTTTTTGGTTTGCCATTTTTCTACTGTTGGTTGGTGCCGGTGGGATACCCGGCAAATGGAACCCATTTAAATGAGACCAGAGTGGTTCTGCTTGCTGATTGAAAGAAGCAGAGCATCCAGATTTTCTGGGTGGTGGGTCATTCTGATGGGTTCATTTGTGGCTACCCTTTGCTTGTACTTTTTGTGTCCCTGCTGAATCTAAGTTGTTTTAAGTCTGTAGAGCTGAGTGACATGATATTTACAGGATGCTTCGATGATGAATTTAGCATCATGACTCCTATATTGTTGAGGATCCATCCTATCAAGTAAATAAACAACACATCAAACACCTTTTATTTTGTGTCATGAAATGCCAAACCACATGATTTTAAAAGAAAGCCAGGTCTTGTCAGGATTACGAATGTTGAACTTGGAACAGGCTAAATGGTTCGCATCACTGGAAGATGAAGAATCCACTGAAAATGATTTAGCTCAGCACCCACCTTTCATGGACTATGGATTCTCGAAAACAAAACCCTCCAACGATTCTATTGGATGTCAATGCAGATATTTTATTTTAAATAGTTAAGAATTCGAATTATTCAGATATCATCCAGCACGACACATTGTTGACGAGAACTTTATTTTTTTTGTACTTTCTGTAAAACGTCATAATTATATTATGATTTTATTTGAGGAGTTAGAATGCAGAGTTAAAAATGAAATGGAAAGCTTCTTTAACCTGAAAATGACCAAAAAAAAAATGGAAGAAAGAAGAAGATAGAAGAAAGAGAAGGGAAGAGAGTTAAATGTGGGGAGTGTGTTAATAAAAGGGAAGGCAGCAAACAAAAGTCTCGAGCTTTGCATGAATTCCTTCCATAATTCCTCCACCAACTAATGTGGGATCTTCTGTTGTTTTCTTTCCTAATGTCAACTTCTCTCTCTCTTTCTTCTTGTTCTCGGGTATTTTATTTCTGTCTTAGCTTAGGAGAATAT
>CANYCX013958266.1:0-10420 GCA_948193385.1 Breynia disticha f. nivosa
CTTTGTGTTATATGGAACAGAGGGTGTATTGGATCAACACAAGGTCGAGCCCATAGTTGTGTTGACTAACACAATCTATGTTCCAGTTATATATCATATCAACTTGTAAACTGTTATATAAGTTAGAGAAATGTTCGAGAAAGTATGATAATATAATTTATGTAGTTAATGAAAAGTAAGATTGAAAGTGAAAATTTTTTAAATATACGCATTATAAAGTTAATATAATAAGTAATATATGATTAACATGATAATAAGTTTAGGATTGTGTTAGTCAATTAATTGGAATTAAATTTATTATTGTGTTTATGACTAGACAGTGGCAATTCCTAAATTATATTAATTCCTCTCTTGAGGTAACTAACGCCTAATATTAACTAACTTAACCTCAAATCTCTTTCTAAATTAAATTAATTAACACTGCATTAATGCTCTGTGAATTACTCTATTTAATTTGACCTTAATTTGTAGGATTTATGTCGATCTATCTCTAGATTTGCATTGAACTCCTTTTAATTATGAGTGATTTATTATATATTTGATCTTTCAACTAACCCTATATGAATCAATATGTCAATTACAAGCGCACGTTCAAGTAATCAATAATGGCAAAAATAAGTCATAATTAAATCTCAGTCAACAAACAACTCAACAATATACCTAAATATTCAATCTCTAATTAAACAAACAATGGTTTATCTCAACCTAAGTGTCTAAGAGGTTTAGTTCATAATTAAAGGAAAGATAATAGAAAATATAGAAATTAATTGGTTAACTAAAGAGAAACCCATAATGAATGCATTGTAGATGACCCGTCTGCTCCTTAATCTTCTCTACTATTTGTCCCAAATTGTGTTCTTCACCACTTGGCCCTTATGAAACTGAGTTTCTCTCTCTAAAATTTATGGAAAATTTATGTGTATGAAGAGAGAATGATTTTGTGATGATGAGGGATGGTGAATGCACGAATGTGTCCCAAAACCCTTTTATTTTTCTCTTTTTCTCGTGTGGAAATACCAAAAAAATCAAAAACTTGCACAACTACACAGACTTGTTGCGTCTGTGTAATTCTTTAAGAGCATCCGTGTAATGCCTATTACGTCTCTGTAGGTTTCTGTTGAGGTACACGGATGCGACAATATCCGTGTAATGCCCATAATGTCCATTTGTGTACTTCTGGGCTGACCGTGTAATTTAACAGTTCGTCCAAAACTTGTCTTTTTCAACTCTGTTTCATGTAGATTTCATCCATAGTCGTACGAAATCATTACCTAACCTATAAATAATCAAACAAGGGATAAATGAATAGTTTTAAATGATAAATGCTCAGAATACACATAAAAAATATAGTATTCATAGGCCAAAAATATGAATGATAAAGCATTTATCATTGGATCTAAATCTTAACACTCCAGGTGTGATAGAGGTGGATGTGGTGCAAGAGTTTCCTGATGTGTTTCTTAAGGACTTACGATGATCACCCCCCAATGGTAAGTTGACTTTGAGATAGAAATAGTGCCAGGAGAAGCCCGAATGTTGATAGCTCCCAATCACATTACCTCAGTAGAACTAAAAGAGTTTAAGAAACAGTTGGAGGAATTATTGGAGAAGGAATTTATACGGCCAAGTGAGTCACTCTGAGAGCCCCAATTCTATTTGTTAAGAAGAAAGATAGGAGCATTCAATTATGTATTGACTATCAACAACTAAATCAGTTAATGGTTAAGAACAAATATCCTTTGCCAAGGATTGATGATCTCTTAGATCAATTGAGAGAGGCTTCCATTTTTTCATGATTGATCTGCAATCAAGATATTAGCAATTAAGGATGAAAGAATAATCCATTTGAAACAGAATGTTTTGAACTCAATATATGCACTTTACGTTCACAGTAATGCCATTTGGACTTATAAATGTGCCTGCAGTATTTATGTTCTTGATGAACAAGATCATCCAAACCTCCTAGATCAGTTTGTAGCTATTTTTATTAATAACATATCGATATACTATTGAGATAGAGAGGAACACCAAGAGCAATTAAGAGCGGTTTTACAGACATTAAGGGAGAGACAGTTATATGCAAAATTTAATTAGATTAGGTTTTGGAAAGCAAAAGTGGTATTTTTAGGACCCGTGATTTCTAAACACGTTGTTCAGCCTAATCCTTCTAAGGTTAAGGCTATCAAAGAATTTGAATTAAAAAAAGTGTGATAGAGGTCTACATTTTTATAGGTTTGATCGGCTACTATCGTAAATTCATACAGGATTTATCGCAAATATCCAAGTTGATGACAAGATTATTTAAGAAAAATACCTCATTAATCTGGAATGATCATTACCAAAATAACTTTGAAGAATTAAAGAGGAGGTGAGTGAGGCCCCAATTCTAGTGTTATCTACTGAGGAAGTGGAATATGTAATTTATACAGATGCATCTAAGCTAGATTTAGTCAGAGTTATGATTCAAGATTGCAAGGTGATTCTGTATAATTTTAGATAGTTACGACTACATGAGAGCAATTATTCGATGTACAACTTAGATTTAGCAGCCATAGTGCACATACTTAAGGTGACATTAGGGTGTTCATAGACCATAATTAAGACTCAGCGGTATGTGACCACACAAAAAGAGTTAAACTTGTGGCAGATGAGATGGATAGAGTTGATAAAAGATTACGACTGTACGATGAGTATCATCTGGAGAAAGACAATGTTATAACGAATGCATTGAGCCAAAAAACACAAGAGCAGTAGGATTCCATCTCTTGTAATGTGGAATTTTTATTTTCTTTGTGTGATTTGAGAGTTCAGTTGGATATTACTAGGGTTGGGTTACTAGAAAACATTCAGGTTTGCCTCCAGATCTAAGACAGGATAGGTGGAGGAAGCCTACCTAATGAAGGTGAAGAGAAAAGTCGAGAAAGAGAATATGGAGACTCCTCATAAATTGGAACTGTATACTATAAACAACAGAATGTGTACTTACATACAAGAGTTGAAGGAGTAATCATGAAGGAGGCTCATTCCACCCATACATTGTTCATTTAGGTAGCAAAAAAATGTACTGAGATTTAAGAGAGTGTTATTGGTAGCAAGAACAAAAGTAGAGATAAGAGACTATGTTGTTAGGTGTCTGTCTGGTCACCAAATCAAAGTAGAACACCTAACCCTATTAGAGAAATTGAGGCCACTCACCATTCCTAAGTGGAAATAGGAAAGGATAATGATGGACTTTGTTGTAGGATTGTTGAGGACATTAAGGCATCATGATGCTGAAAGGGTTATTGTGGATTAATTGAAAAAGTCGGTACATTTCTTGGCAATTCAAAAAGATGACGCACTTGATAGATTGATAAAGCAGTACATGAATAGGATTGTGATATTACATGGTGTACCAATATTTATAGTGTCTGATTGAGATTTTTATTTCACGTTGCATTTATGGGGCATCTTATATAAAGTGATGGGTACCAAGCTAAATTTTAGTACTGCCTTTCATCCTTAAACTGATGGACAATCAAAGAGGACTATTTATACATTAGAGGATATGATAAAAATGTGCATCATGGAGTTTAAAGGCAACTAGGATGAGAACTTGGTATTGATTGAATTCTTATACAACAATAGCTTCCACTCTAACATTGGGATGACACCATATGAAACGTTCTATTGGGAGGAAATGTATGAGCCTAATATACTGGGATGTAGAGGGCCTGCAACAATTATAAGGACTTGAGTTGGTTTAAGACACTCTAGAGAAGATATACATTCTAAAATACTACATGAAGGCAACACAAGACCATCAATAGAGCTATTATGATAAGAATCATAGAGACATGACCTATGAACAAGAGGAGCAAGTGTTCCTAAGGGTATTTCCATGAAGAGGAGTGATGAGATTCTGGTGGATGGATAAATTGAGTTCAAGATATATCAGACTGTATGAGATCATTGAGAAGATTGGTCCTCTAGCTTACCAGTTGAGTTTTCCAGAGGAGTTGTCATGCATACATGATGTTTTCATGTATTAATCCTCTAACGATACCGATCTAACCTGAGTCATGTCATTCAATAAATGCATATAGAGCTTGTAGAGAATCTATTATATGTAGAAGAGCCAGTAAAACTCTTTTATCAATAGGTGAGAAAGTTGTAAAATTGAGAGATCCTCATGGTAAAGGTTAAATGGAGTTTTCACTCCTCTTGGGAGGCAATTTGGAAAGTCAATCATGATATGAAGGAACGTTACCCTCAATTATTTTTAGAAAGTTTGTATACTAAGTGACTAATAAGTTATTAATACTAATTTATATTAGTTTTTTTATGTAGGTGAATTTCATGATTTAAGATTGTGATTGTTGTGGATAAATTTTGAAATGAAAATTTTATAACGATGGGAGAATTGTAACACCCCAAATTTTATTTGGATTTACATATTATTAATATTTTCACTGTGTATTGTGTTGTTGAGCATTGTTGATTGAAATAAGTAGAAAAATAAAAACTTAGTGCATAGTTGTAGCACAGGAGTCGTGGTCTCTAATACAGGCTGTGTAAATTGAACTGGAATTTCTAGTGGTGTTAACAAAAGGGTTATGGTTAGTTACACGGGCCATATGAAACACACTGAGGTCCAATAGAAGCAGCACAGGTCCCGTGGTGTCTTCTATGGTGACTGTGTTGGTCCAATGGCAGAATACGACTTCTTGACACAACCGTGCCATGGGAGCATATTGCTCATTGAATATAAATTGAGCCAAATTTTGAAAGAAACTCTATCTTTTTTAGAACAAAACCCTTAAAGAACTACTGAAACCTTCCCTTCACTAAAATCTTATAATTTTACACCTTCTACTTGAGTTGGGAAGCTCCTACATTATTAAGACACTCTAAATCATGGTCATGATCCCTCTGACTCTAGTTTTGTGCCAGAATTTGGGTTAAGATGTGAGTTCCAAGTTATTTCAAAAATAAGGTAGAGAAGGTAAGAGGGAAGAGCAAGATTTAGTCTTGTAATGAACTTTAATGTATTGAGAAGGGGAAAAGAGGGAAATTGTGTTAGGAATATAAATCCTAAAGAAAAATTAAGAATGTCTTAACATATATAGAATTTTATATGGTAGGAACTCACAATCCCAAAGAGGAAGTGTAGTAGAGACAGGATGTAAAATTCTCATCCTAAAACCCAAATAGTTAAGTAAATATAATTACAATGATTAACATAATTGAGAATCAATTAGAAAATTTAAAGAAGATAAGAGAAAAAAATATTTTAAATGATTGTTTAGAACGTGTTGAGGGTTTTACGAGTAAAATTTACGAAGAAACGAAGTTTGAATACAAAATTGGTGAGAAAACAGAGGAACACCACGGTGGGCATACTGGAAACACGGGCAATGAAACATCCTAAACCTATTATCCTATTAATCATATAATTACTGTTTATATTAACAATTTTTTTCGTATACTTAAAAAATTTTCTTTATATTCGTATCTCTAGTTACTAATACGCGTCATTCAATCATACATTCTCAAATATATTTGTATTCTAGGTAAACAGTTTATAGCTAGATTAGATATATAATCAGAACTTAGATCGTGCTAGTCAACAAACCCATGGGTTCGATCTTGTGTTGATCTAATACGCTCTTTTGTTATATACTACACAAAGACTAACATTTAAGTACAACTTGCATAGATCTGTTGTAATCTGACATATACTCATTTTTAACCTACTCTTAATCCTGTAAATTAATCACACAAAACCATATAATCTTTCACACATTTTTATCATCATCCAATCACAATCATGTCTAATCACGTAAGCAATCTCAACCAATCCTATCAACAATCACAACATCATGTATCATATTCAAAATTAAACATACAATCATGAAAATGTCAAGATATAACAATTCCAAACTGGCATCTGGTGAAGAGAGAGAAAGTGCGGGAGTAGTAGCACCCATTTGTAAACGTCTCATGACTATCTCAACTCGCTGCCTGATCCTGAAACAAAAATTACAGTTGATGAGTTGCGGGCTCAGTATCGTTACATATTAAACCAACCAATTTTCATAATCATTTATAAATCAAATCAATCAAATTCGTCATCTTTCTTTTTGAACTATGTCATTTTGGATTGTAGAATCTGTATTCGTATGGAATCATTCATAATAAATACCTAACTCCCGTCTCCCTACTTTTGTTCTATTAATATTTTTCCACCTTCATATCGTGTGGACTTAACTCCCGTCTCCCTACTCCTATCTTCATATGATCGATCATATATCACCAATCCAATCACCTCAACAATACCATAACATATCATATCATCATATATACAAAAAGTAACGTTCATGTACCTGTTCATATTTCGTTTTGCATTTTGTGTACCTGTTTCATTTCGATATTCCATTTCATATATATATATATATATATCATCATTTTCATATTAATCACATATGTACGCTCATATTGTCATTTAAATCATGTCTGTATTCATCAGTCAATACATAAATTTTTACAATTCGTAATTATTTGCAAGTCATCACCATATTTTGCTTTATTTAAATATTGAGTTAGATTACTCACCTAGATATTTGTTAGATTACTCACCTAGATATTTGTTATTTTTAGAACTCCTCTGGTTCCACTACTGTCCTGCTCCTCTAGCTTGTCGTCCTATATATTTATATAGAAAATTCTCTATAAACTCAATATAACAATATATATATATATATATATGTATATATATTATATAAACTTCGTAAATTATTACCTTTATCTTTGACAGTTTCCCGTCTCAGCTATACCAGTTGAATCCCGGCTCAATTCTACGATCAATTTGATGTCATACTCTCAATTCCTAGCTTAAACTAGTTGTTTCTCTCTTCCTTAATCCCTCTCGTCTTGCTGTCACTTTTCTCTATTGTTTTGTTATGTTTTCTGCTTGAAAACAACTTATATTTAGCCTGAGACTCAGCATGGCCGTGCTGCCTCTAACACGCCCCATACTACACTAATTTCTCCATGTCCTGCTTTAATTTCCAACATTTCTACATGTGCAGCAGCTCAGCACGGCCTATGCTGATACCAGCTCGACCGTATCAGCATCAAATCTCATTTTTCTCCTCATTTTTTAGCTTGTTCGCACTCATATACTTTCCCAAGAGCACGTTTCCTGTTTTTCTAGCACGCCCTTCGTGCCATTCTTCTGTACTAATTGCACTTCCATACTTCATTTCTTTGTAACCTTAAACCGTATGACTCTTAACTTGTTTGATATTATCATTTAACTTACGTTTTATCTCTTATCTTTGTTAAATTCACTAATCACTTCTTAATCATGTTAATTATTTTACTTAATTTACTTAACTATAGGGTTTTAGGACGAGAATGTTGCAAATCTTCCCCCTTAAAGAATTTCGTCCTCGAAATTCACTCTTATCTATGTTTTAGCTTCTTCCATCTGTTCATAATCTTTTTATCTTTATTAATTCACCATCAATAAGACTTGATATGCATATGCAATTGCTATGCATCTAAAATGTACCTGTGAATAGCTGTATATATTCACGTCTCATTCTATTTTTGGTTTCTATGTTGCTTCTTCCAGATTATGATGTTTCTAAAGAACTTTAACCATTGGATATGATCGTTGTTATTACTAAGATTGGTTTGTTAGAGACGTTTGTTGTTGGATGATATTGAGTTGATATATATATATGAGTGCTGTTTGTTGTTTTTCTGGATGATAGTATAGGTTAAGGTGCATGTTAATATTGATATGATGATATATACGTGTGAGAGATTATATTGTTGAGTATGTTTGGTTTATAGGATTAATATTAGGTTGATATTGAGCATATTTCAGGTTACAGTGAATACGAACTGTACTTAATTGCTATAGGCTTTGTGTTATAGGAACAGAGGACGTATTAGATCAACATAAGGCCAAACCCATGGGTGTGTTGACTAACACGATCTATGTTCCAGTTATGTATTGTTTTGAGCGATAAATTGTTTATATAAGATAGAGGAATGATTGAGAAAGTATGATGGAATGATTTGAATCGTTAACAGAAAGTATGATTGGAAGTAAAAAGTTTTTAAATATACAATAAAATTGGGTTAAATGAATAAAAAAATCCATACAAAATATTCGTTAAGATCCATACACGTTTTATGTTAACTAGTTGACTAGTTTAAGATTTCATACCGTGGAAAGATGAAGTCTATTGATTCAGAATGAAATCTATAACTAACTATTGTATGAAAACAAGTTTATACAACCTTCTACATGTTCAAGATGTCACAAGAGCTGCATACTATGCAACCTCCCTCTATATTCACACGCACACACACTGATCAGCAATTCCAAAAGGCGAGTGCTAGTTCGATTGTGCTTTGTTTTTTTTTGTTACAAGAGTGGTAATCTTTGTTCAAGACCTACCTTAGGCATACATAGACGTGAAAGAGCAGTCAAGATCTCTTATTTTTTTGCCTTTGCTTACTTTTATAATTGGCCAAGAGAATGAGAGGGATGGATAGATAAAAACCCTAAAATATCCTATCCTGAATCAAATTCAAACCAAGTTAAATTTGAATCAAGATATATGGCCAAGGAGTTGCAGCAAAATAGGTTTTTTATTTCTCATAATTATCCTCCTTTAATATGTCTTAAGACAAAATATTAAGAGGCATAATTATGTCCAAACTCCTTCATAATTTTCCCAAGTGTTTAGCATTTATCAATTTATCCAATGCTCAACTAATACAATGGACTGCCAATTTTCTCCAACCATATAGTCCAATTTATAACCCAAATATTGTCCAAACTTGAATCAAATAAAAGTCCATTATATAGAGCAATTATTTGGACCAAAATGAAAATACAAAGGTACTCTTTTTAAATCCAATTTCTCGTGTGCAATCATATAGGTCCATTAATATTGGCATTAAAAATTATCAATTCCTAAAGGGCATACACACACTCTAGCAAGTTGCTATGACTTTCCAAATTAAATGTAGATGTGGTGACATCTGAGTTGACATAATGCAATCACACATAGTTCCTTACTCTAAACGTCAAAATTTTATAAGGCATGGAATAATCATCCTTATTAAGGGTCTGTTTGGGATTGCTGTTGAAAATTGCTTTTGTTGTCGATAAAAGTGTTTTTCGTAAAATTGTTGTTAGAATAATCAAACGACTTTTTGGTTATATATCATAACAAAATTACTGTCAGGTGTGAAACTATTTTTAAATTTTGGTAAAATATATTTTCATAAAATAAATTAATAGTGAAAAATAGAAATTAAAAGAACATATTAAAATTAAATTTTTATTTTTTATATAATATTTATTTTAATTTTATAAATAAAAATTAATTTTTTAATTAAAATTTTTTATCATAAAATAATATATTAAATATATTATATTTTATAAGAATTAAATTACAATTTTAAAAATATATATTTTTTAAGAAAATATAGTATTTTCCTTATAATCAGAAAATTGCTTTTTGAAAAAACTTTAAATAGTAACTTTTCTAAAAAGTAGCTTTTTCACCAAAAGTGCTTTTAGAAAAAGCAGTTTTTTGATGTTACCAAACACCTAAAATTGCTTTTATGAGTCAAAAGTTACAATTTTTCCAAATAGGAATATCAAATGGTATCTAAGTCAATTCTTTTTCTTGATATTCTAGTAACATTCAATTTACAATATGTTTTGGCTAAAGCGTGTGTTTGTAAAGCTCCTGCTTGAGTTGGACACACAATTGATTACACTATTTAGTCAAATTGTGTCTTAAACCGTGTATTGTCTCTTGTTGCTTAAAATAATTACACAACTAACTACACAATTTGGGTTAGACAACCTAAATGGTAAATTTTGCTTGGAATTTCATACAATTCTGACAAGATAAAATGAAGACGCAGTAATTATTTTATTATTATTGTTTCTCAACTAATTCAATCTTATTTACTCTGCCAAGCCGAAGTAGGAAAGCAAGTCATTGAAGATATATAAGCTTTGTCACCCTTATAAGGAACAATGTTTCAAGAAAACCGAAAGGAACAAAATGGAACAGTTCAATGCAAACTTGCAATCAATAAAAGTAAAAGGGCGAGAAGAGGAAGACTCCTCTCTAATGCAGAAATGTTGATCACTTTCTAGAGCGACTGCGTTGTACTTGTACCCATGTTGCATGAACAATAAGATCCTAATTCATTCCTACCAAAGAAAAATCGTTACCAACTAAAACTTGTTCTGCGCCGTTGCGTACTTTCTATTCACATGCCAGCTTAGTGTCGAAGCTGCTCAAACATATGGCGAAGGCCTGAAATGCGGACAAAGGATACCGGTAGTCCATGGTGAACATATCTTTCCCAACTTTGCCAAACTGTAGGATAATCT
>CANYCX013958848.1:0-10522 GCA_948193385.1 Breynia disticha f. nivosa
TTTTTTTTTATTTTTTTTCGATTACTTTACCTCGGATGCTACCTCGGATACTCTTGATGAAATTCAAATATGCTTCATAAAGCAGATTTCTTTGGTAAGAAAGGGACAGGAAGTGGGGTTTACTTCACCAATCTCAACTTAAGTCCTCGAGATTTAGAATCAATAAAGCAGCAACATCATAAGTGGGGTTTCCTTCTTTTTAAAAAAAATTTTTGGCCAGATAATGTTGGATTCCCACAGTAATAGTATGGATGTGAAGCATTGAAAAATAATCTAAAACAAAAATATTAACATGTTATAATTTGGCTCTTAACTTTTATATATTTTTTTCTCATTCTTTTCAAGAACTAATGGCAGACATGTTATTTCTCTTTTAGTCTTATGCTACAAAACAATAATATCTTCATTTATTTTCGAAAATGTTGTCTTTTTTTCAAAAATATTTAAACAAAAATAAATTGAACCGGTGAACCGCCGGTTCGGGCCCAGAACCGGCGGTTCCGACCCGGCTCGAAACCGGACCGGAACCGGCCCGAACCGTACTATTCACGGGCCGGTTACGGTTCGAGGATTTCCCGAACCGTGAACCGCCGGTTCAGGCCCGGAACCGGCGGTTCCGGCCCGTTTTCCATCCCTACCCAGCCCACATGCCAACGTGCCAATGTGCCACCACACCATCTCCTTCCACAAATAAAGCTACCAACTTCACTGCAACAATAGTTTTTAAGATGTTTTCTTTACACCACATTAAAGATTCTTTAGTTTGTTCTTGTTTCTCCTCCAATGATTCTCACACCATGGTACACAATCTTTGTCTTTTAGTCTCGGTTTCATTTTCCTCTGTGTTGATCCTCTGCTTCCATCACCAGTTCTATATACCTTTAGCCCTCATCCTCTCCGTTACTCCATGGCCATTAGCTATGCCCTGGTGGTGCCCAGCAGTCGACTGGCCGAAGCCCCCTATAGCAGTGGCCCTGCTGGCGGTCTGTCTTTGTCTGTGAAGCATTGTTGAGAATGAGAATACGAGCATAATAAACTATTTTTAAATTAGTTCTTAATATATAATTTTTTTATTTTTATATATATTATTTTATTATTTTTAAATGAATAATATTTTTGTGTTTTTACTACAAATTATTCATCTAAGTATTTATTTTTCAATTCAAATAGCTCATTAAATAAAGACGATATTGTAAAACTACATGACAATTATCACTTATAATTAACGTAACTAATAATATCTTAATTATCGTGATTTGTCAAAAATGCCTAATTAATATAAGACAACGAGAGTAGTATTTGTTCTCTATATGATAAAATGAAAGAATATGACAACAACCCTCTCAAGTTGAACAAAAAAACATGTTCAACTTGCCAACAATGAAATGAAATGCAGCCATAGCTAGAGTTTTAGCAAACAGATCGGCCAACTCTTATACTGATGACAAAGCAAATGATAATCTAGCTCAATATGCTTGGTCTGTTCATGAAAAACAGAATTTTTTTCGTAATATGTTTGACAACTTGATTAATACACTAGATTTCACAAATGATCTGCCATAATGTAAGAAATCCATAATGTAAGAAATCCATAAGAGTCCACAAACAATACTAGCCATACATCGGTACTAAGCTTCAACAAAAGGCCTATAAATGGTTGTTTGCTACTTTCTAAGCTAAGAATCCAAATTATTACCAAGAAATATACAATATCCAAAAACAGAATTCCCATTGTCAAAGCATAATACCTAATCATCATCACAATATATCATCAAAGTATAACTAGAGAAAGATGAATAATAGAGTTCATTATGTAAAGTACCTGTTAGGAAATAAGATAATATACATTGTTAGGGTAACTTCCCAAATGCTACATTAAGTAGAAGTGAGATTAATTATTCTATATTATTTGGGAGTAAGAGTGTAAAGGGGTCTGCTCCTCATAAATAGGCTTTAGACTTTAGTTGTTGGGTATCACAAAATTCTTAGTCTAATTAACTAGTGATGTATAATTTGGATTTTGAGTCTTTTGTGAAAGTGAGAAGGTTTTTATAGTTTTGTCCATTCAATTTTGTAACATTTTTTTGGTTGAGATCGTGGACGTAGGTCTATTATTCAGAGATCGAACCACGTAAAAAGTTCTTCTGTTCTTTCTTTCTTTATTATTATTTACTGTAGGTATTCTTGTGGGGTTTGGATCATATCAAGTGGTATCAGAACCAAAGATTTAGTTCAAGAGAGGAAAATAGAGAAAGAATAAAAACACGTCATCTTCGACATTAAGGTATGAGATTCCATTGTTTGATGTAAAAGACAACTTTACGTTATGGTAGAGCATGATTCAAGACTATTTTGTGCAGCAGGTCTTGATATAGCTTTATTAGAGGAGAAGTATAACGATATGAATGATATAAACAGGGATATAATTCAGAAGAGAGTCATCAACATTATCAGATTAACACTAGCTCCTCAAATTACAATTATTGTGTTAAAGAAGATATCTCCTAGGGTTTTGTGGGATAAATTGTAGAGTTTTTATGCATATCAAGTCATTGGCTAACCAATTGTCTAAGAAGATAAATTTGTATCAAATGCGTATGAATGAAGGAGGTACATCCATGACCACATTAATGCAGTTTACTTTGTTAAGTTTTGAATATGGGTGAGAAAATTAGGGATGAAAAACAAGCTTTATTATTATTAGTGTCATTGTCTAAGTCTTTCAAACTGTTGATGCAAACAATTTTAATTTGGAAGCATACTATTTGTTTGAATGATGTGATAATTGTTTTGAAAGAGAATGACAGATTGATTGAAAGCGTAGCAATTGTTAGATTGCATTTCATGCATTGTTTTTAATTCATTTTATTTGTTATTTTGTATGCATTGTTTCCTTTATTGTCTATTTTTCATTGCATTTCATATTATGTGTCTAAGATGATGTACCGTGACAAGATATCATAAATATTGGACATTTTGAAGGAAGAGAAAGCAAGGTTGGTTGATGCTTGGAGGAAGCTACGATCTAGTAGACTATGAAACCTGGACGTGAGAGTGCGGATGGTCGTAACCACAACGTGTACTCCCATATCTTAAGAATGCGCGTCGAGCTAAACAAGAACAAGGTCACAACGACCATGCGTACTTGAGCCACAACTGCGTGTAATCATCGAGAATCGACAAGAAAGAAGAGAAGGCAAAAAAATTTTGTTTTAAAGTGTAGAATGACTCTTAGTTAAGGTTAGCTTGAGTATTAGGGAGAATTTTTAGACTACTGTTATAGTTGAATATTCTTTACACAAAGACACTGATATGATGTTTATTGTCATGTGTATCTAAACTCTTTGTCTAGTCATGATTTATTGAAGCTTGTTTCAGGCATATTCATGAGACTTTAATTTCCTTTGTTTTAATGACATTATTGCATTTATTACATTTCTATTTTGATTGTCCATTATTGCTTATTGGTTGATTTGATGTGACCAGTTAAATTGATTAGCATAATGATAATATGTCAGTTAGGTGCGTAGACATGTAATTGTTTATTCTAACAAAAGTGACAAGTTAAGGTTTCACCATTAACGAAACAGAATAATATTGCTTAAATAATTACGGGTGTCTAAATTTGTTAGTTTGAGTAAGGTCTTTATCACACTTAATGCAATCAATAGATTAAATCTTGTAGGATGTCCTCGAGATAATTTATTGAATTAGAGAAATAATTTACAAGGGTGTTCTAGAACTATCAACAAATTAAGTAAAGATTGGTTACTGAGTGCGTCACCTGTAACTATAACTTGTATACATTAATAATATTACATTTCTATTTTATAATATTGGTCATCTCTTTTAGTCATTCTGCTTTATTTACAAATTCTTCATTGCAATGAATTTCCTTTTTATGCTTATTATTGATGTTTTAGTAATTAAGCAGAACTTAACCAATCCCTATGGATTCGACGCTACTCACCATCGTCTAGAAGTTTTCTGTTAAATAGAAAATAATTTGCTAGATTCGACACCCATTAGTAATCTTCAATTGTGTGTAGCAGCAAGAGAAAGTGAAAGAGAGAAAAATCACAGGAGTGATGACCTTTATGGAAGATTGAAATCATAGCTGAGAGACTTGAGCATTGTTGAGTGCTAGTACTGTAGGAAGATTGGTCATATACAATCTCGTTGCTAGCAGTTTAAGCAAGACTTGCAGAGTTTGCAGAGGATGATGAATGGCAAGAGTGGTGATTTTTCGGCGAATGTGGTGAATGAATATGATTATGCACTTGTAGCTGCTGCAAATAATCTTGCTAAAGGTCATTAGTTTTTGTTTTAGATTTTGCTACTGATATTCATATATGCAGAGATAGAGTCTCCTTCGACACTTTGCAAGAAGATGGACATTTTGGTAGCATCACTATTGAGAGCAATGAAAAGTTGAAGATTAAAGGCAAAGGAAGAGTTTACCTGAAGCTCCACAATTGTGTTGTCAAAACACTTACAAATGTGAAATTTGTGCCAAGTGCAAGGGCCAATATAATTTCTTTGGGTGATTTGGCATCAAAAGGGTACAAATATGTTAGTAATGAATTTAACTACGATGTGTTCAAAGGTGATGACTTGGTACTGCAAGAGAGAAAGAGAATGAAGAATATCAATTACTTAGATGAGTGTTCTCTAAAGAATGAAAGCAATAGAAGAGAGACGGCTAGCAAAAGAGTTCAATTTTCTTAGAGCATTGAGATATATGAGGGTAGAGAGCTTATTTTTTAGGGTAACTTCCCAAATCCCACTTTGAGTAAAAGTGGGATTAGTCATATCGTTCGGGAGTAAGAGTGTAAAGAAGTCTTCCCATTATAAATAGATTTGAGGCCTTAGTTGTTGGGTATCACAGAATTCTTAGTCTAATTAACTAGTGAGATGTAATTTGGGCCTATGTCTTTTGTCAGAGTGGGAGAGGTTTTTTACAGTTTTGTTCATTCAAATTGTAACATTTATTTAGAGGAGATTGTGAACGTTGATATATTTTTGAGAGACTAAACCATGTTAAAAATTCTTGTGCTCTTTCTTTTTCTATTATTATTTGATGTGAGTATTCTTATGGGGTTTGGGACCTAACAAACACCACAAAATTCAGTGTGTTTAATGATCTCAAATTAGCGACAACAAAAGTAATCGACAAATAAGCGAACACAGGTAAATGTTTTTTAAAAAATAGGAATTGGTACAATAACAATTTGTCGCTTGTTTTGCTACGAAATTTTGGCACCATTTCAAAAATACAAGGGCCGCTAAAGTAGCGGGAATTTTTGCTGACCATTTAGCGACTAGTTTTACTAGTAGTGACCACGTAGTTGCTAATTCCACTCAGCTTTGACACCAAACAAATTGATGGGTAATATTAGAGCTGTTAAAACGGGTTGGCGTGTCGCGTTCGTGTTGTGTCAACATACTCTGGTGACACGATTACACATTACATGAACAAGACACGATTAGTAAAAGGGTCAAAATTTCAAACACGTACACGACCTGTTTATTAAACGTGTTGACACGACACGTTTAACACAATTAAATGTTATAAATTGCCTTTTGACACATTAACCTATTTATTACACATTTAAATTATAACCCGACACGACACAAATAATAAAATTGACATTATAACTTAAATACTCAAATAAAATACTCCTTGTATAGGTTGGTGGATTGTTGCCAGTCACTTATGAGGTCTGATGATGTCGGGGGATTAGTAGTAGTCACTTATGAGGGTTGGTGGTGATTGACGAGAACGTGAAGGTGATGGAGGGATAGAGGGCTGGAGGTAGTCATTTGTGAGGGAAGGAGGAAGAAAGGGCGATGGGAGGCGAGGAATGAGGAGGAAGGGGGGGGGGAGGGGGGAGGGAGAGGGAATAAGGAATAAGGGGTGATGGTGGGGAGGGGGGATTGAGAGTGGTGGCTGCATGACTTGGAGCTGGTGAAGGGGAAGAATTTAGGTTACTGTTAGTGTTGGTTAGGGTGTGTTACGAGTGAAGGAATTAGGGTTAATGGAGGGTGTGTCATGTGTGGTTGTGTCAGCTTGTCTTCAATTAGGTTAGGAATTTAGGGTTATGTAATTTTTAATGATATTTACATGGGTCATATATGTGTCTTATGCGTGTTGTGTCATTATGCGACACGGTTACCCGTTTATATTAAACGGGTTAATCGTGTCACAAACATGTCGACACATTTATGACACGAACACGCTTAATTTTGACGTGTCATAGACAGGTCGACACGTTTATGACACGAACACGTTTATACTAAATCCAAACCCTCATAAGAGCGTGTTGTGTCCTGTCATGTAATCGTGTCGTGTCAATATTTGACAATTCTAGGTAATATTCCCACACATTTAGCGACCACAACTTGATATGGTTGTTAAATTCGCTGTCTATAATACACCCCCTTCTTCATTTTATTTGTAACGAATTCTATCGTACAAATAATAAGAGGAAGTTTTATATCAATGGCGACAGTCAAATTTTTGTAGAGTGTGTACGTTGGTCAATTAATATTGTATTGAAATTTGTGTTAGTTTTGTTAATATTATGTGCTTTTTATTATTAAATGTTGTTGTGCAGATTTTAATTAATGTAGTATATTATGAATTTATTGGTTTAGTATACTTTATATATAGCACATCGATTAAATTTTATCTATATATTACTCATGAATTTTCAAAAAAAAAATGCATGAGTGGATTAAATGTTGGGTTTTATTGCTTTTTATCGATTAAATGTTGAATGGATATTTATGTTGGGTTTTATTAGCTCTAAAGGTCAATTGTTAGCTAACCTTAAAATAGAATCGATAAACTACATTCATTGAAGGATTGGATCAAGAAAACTCTACCTTGTTTTTTTTTGTACGTTGATTTCAATTCAAATGCTGTTTTAATCTCACAACAATAACTGCAAACCAAGTTAAAGACTAATCAAAACAACAATTTCCTATAAAAAGGGGACAACAAAAACTAATTAAGACAAATTTCCTAAATATTATGACAAACCTAAAAGACTTCTTGACTTAAAATAACCTTCTTAAATTTTTTTTTGTCTTGATTAAGACACGATATTATTCATGTCTTAATGTGAATTAATAAATGAATAATTCTTTGTCTCAAACTTCTAAATTTATTTTTCCAAGTAATACTTTAATACTAACACTACTCTCCTTTTGCACTGTTTCATCTTTTTGATATCTACTAGCTGCATTTTTAATGTAAGTGAACCCATTGTGAGTCGAACATGCCTCTATAATCAGTGAGGACGGAAGCAGAAAAAGACTTAAGGAGCGGCGACTTTTCATTAAGTGAAATTTTATCACACAAAAGTCACAAAGAAACTCACTTTTTATTCAACTTCATCATATCATGAAATCACAACAATTCCATATCTGCATTCATGAAATTTAATCAGTGAAATAAAAAAAAAGGTTGAATCGAGTTTACCTTGTACATTATCAATAGCTTCATGAACAATATGAAGCAACAAGCTGGAAGATTTCTGGATTTTTAACGCCTCCGGAAATGTGTTATATTAACACATAAGAGGATGTGCCTAAATCTCCATGAACCACTCCAAGACTTTTGAATGCAAGTCCAAGAAGCAACAAGCTGGAAGATTTCTGGTGAAATAATGAGGAAACAAAGTGAAGTTAGCAACTAGGTACTCTTAACGTACAAATTTGAAGACGATAAAGATCACGGAATCTTGGAGAGAAAAAAAAAAGGTCATACATTACCTTATCTTCATACTTCCAATTCAGATTCTCAGCCTCTTCCATGTAGGTTGATCAAACTTTTGATTCAAAACCCATATTCTACCTTTATCAGCTTCGTCAGCATTGTTTCCATCTGAAACCATTTGTAACAGAATTTACTTGATTCTTCACCTATTGACCTCCTCTACTCATTGTCAATGCTTCAATCTTTAGAAATTTCCTATCTTGATTTAAATACAAGAGGCATTTACATCCTGAAAGAGACGATTCTAAAATGGAAAACACTCGTTAGTTATCGTTTTCATTGCTTCCTTCCTCAAAGTTCCTAATTTCCTCCCACATTGTTCCAAAGAAAAACCATCTAAAAAATAATTTGTATTGAAGCAAATGTCTGATAAAATCAATTATGACACTTAAATTTTCAAATTCACATAAACAAAAACATTCTTTCTTAAAACCCAAGTTGGATTAAGCAAATAAAACTGAATTAAACCTCAAAGAAAACACACTGTCACTAACAGCAATAGGTAGAAGAGAGATTGTCACCCACTGTCAGATGTATAATACGAAGTCTTATAGCCAATCAGAAGCAAGAGCACAACAGCAGCAACATGTATCATGTGTTGGCATAGCAGCAGATTAATTCAGTAGAACATTCTAGCTAGAAGTTAGTTACATAACTGATTTTCCCGCTTAATTATTTGATGCAAGTTGCGATTCTTTGTAAGCTATAAAAGCAATTGAGAAATGTACTGAAATTCAATTTAATAAACTCACACTTTTGTCGCTGCAACCACGTTTCATTTCATGGTATCAGAGCAATACAACATCTTTCAACATTCTAACCGACTTTCTTGATCTTCTCTACTCTTCTTTCTTCTTCTTCTATTACTTCTTTCTTCTCTTCTATAAACTTACTATCCGATCAATCTTTCATTCTTAATTCGTCACTCAATGGCCAATATACAGATTCAGAATCGACAAGTTGAAGAACAGATTCCCTCTAGTATGAATAGTCATACACCAGGACCTGGTTTATTGTCATCTCCATTTTCTGATCAATCTGTTTCCACACATCATGTTAATGCTATTACTGCATCCTTGGCTGTAAATTTTGAAGGTACATTCTCTAGTTGGATACTAGATAGTGGCGCTACAGATCATGTGGTTTGTTCAATATCTTGGTTCTCTGATTATAAAGAAGTTGCTGATGTGTTTGTTAGTCTGCCAAACAAATCAAGAGTTGCTGTTACGCACATAGGCACTGTCCATCTTTCAGAATCTTTAATCTTGAAAGATGTTCTATATGTTCCTTTCTTCACATATAATTTGGTTTCAGTGGCAAGATTGACAGAAGCTGGTACATGTTACTTGAATTTTCATCACGATTTGTGTTTTATTCAGGACTCGCAACATTTGATGATGATTGGACAAGCTAGAAAAGTATCTGGCTTATATTTTGATGGGAAAAACGGCGGTTGGCAAATTGCGGAAAGCCACCTACAAAATAAATCCCAGGAATTCTTTTCCCTCTCCTTGAATGAACAAGAGGAGCAAACAAGATAACCAACACAAATTAATCACAATCAACCAATCACAAAACTCACGGCAATTTTTACGTGGAAAACTCCTTCAATGTGAAGGATAAAAACCACGGGACCTCTCTCCGGTCCAAATAAAAAGCTCTACTATAATTCAGCAATATCTACAGCAGAAAATTAAGTCACAAAGTGTAACAACTACTCTCAAGCACAAATGCAACTCCAAATAACACAAGAGACTATAAGAGTAAAAAGAGAACAAACAGAGGCTACAGTTCTGACAACAAAAGACGATCTTCCCGACCTCAAAACATGATCTCCACCGTACATAATCAAGTTCAAGATGTTCCCAAACTACTGACCAAATTTCAGCAAACTCCAACGGTGAAAACTTTCTAAATGTCGAAGACAAGCAGACACGTCAAAGCTGTAACATAAACCAAACAGCTATGTTCTCCAAGCTATAACTCTCAATTAAGCCGTTCAAATCCAATCTCCACCGTTCAGAATCAAGAACATAAAGAGATGAACTTACTCACCAAAAATCAGAACGATCAGAAGCCGTTTGGTTCGTCTAATGCTGATAGGAAGTGGCTGGCCGTTTTTGTTGAGAGGATAGGTTTTCTCTCTTAAAACAAATGCCTCTCGATTCTCTTTTTTCTCACCTAAAAAAACTGTTAAGTGGCTGTCCCCCCAATATCTGTTATGTCCAAAAAAGGCAGCTGTAAAAATATGAATTCAAAATAAAGTAACATAAAAGGTTTACTAAAATAATGTGCTTCTTAAAATTTTTGGGTTTTCTCCACATAGAAAGAGACCCAAAAACCCAACATATTTCATGCTGGTTCCATCCAAATCTGCTGTTTTTGCTTCAGTTTTTGCCATAAAGAAGCAAACCTTTTGGCATGCTCATCTTGGCCACCTTTCCCATTCTACTCTTACTCATATTGCTGCAAAAGATAATAATGTAGTGGATGATCATTTAGATCCATGTGATACCTGCTACTTAGCTAAGCAAAAGAAGTTAAGTTTTCCATTAAGTCAATCTCATACGTCACATTTGTTTGAGTTGATTCATACTGATATTTGGGGCCCCTTTTCTGTATCCACTCATGCTGGTCATCGTTTCTTTCTCACTGTTATTGATGACTATAGTAGATGTACTTGGGTGTTTTTGTTGAACAATAAAGGAGAAGCACGAGTCTCTTTACAGAACTTTATCA
>CANYCX013959074.1:0-14230 GCA_948193385.1 Breynia disticha f. nivosa
GGCTCATTTGCTTTCCATTTCGACTTCATTTCTCCTTTTATTGTGCATATAAGTCTGTCCAAAATCATAAACAATATTAATTATCATATAAAATTATAAACCGAATAAAATTTGATCGATAATTAATAAGTATATGAATTATTTTACGTGTAAATCACATTTTAAATCTTAAATGAATTTTCCAATAAAAACAATTAAAAAAATGTGATTTTTAAAGAGAATATCAAAAATATGCGCGCATAATACATAAATAGAATATGAGAAATATGCTCATATTATGCGCGCATCAAAGAACTTGGTAATTGTGTGTGTGTATCTATATATATATATATATATATATAGACACACACACACAAAGCCAACTCCGTTAATTCTATCAATCCAGCATATTGCCACATCGTGCGAACACTGCTGCTAGTTAACAATAAAACATTATACCCAATAAATAAAACCTCAATAAATAAAACCTTCTGCTTCACATTTCCAACACGCCAAAACAAGTTTCCAAACGTAAAGTTTTAGAATAAGAAATTAAAAATTCTCTCCTATATTATTAGTTTGATCAAAGAGAAATTTTGAAGTAGTTTTACATGCGAAACATCGCTAGTTCAAATCTCGACACGAATTGTATGTGATTACGAATGTGCTCTCAACAGGTTTGTAACATCCTGGAAAAATTTTCATATTAAAATGAAGTCAAATAAATGTTTAAACATCAATATATAAAGGTATATGAAAGGTTGACATATGGTATACAATGAATAAATCAAGAAAAATCGAAAAAATACTGGAATTAGGGAGTACGGCGGTGGACACAAAAGTACACGTTGTGGGCACGACCACGCGTTCTTTCCGACCACCACGCGTGCTGTGCTGATTTCGTGAAAAAAAATATAAAGGTGTGAGGTTTGAAGAGGCAAAGCTCTTCTATACTCTTCTATTCATTCTCAGTTGTTGTAAGAACGTGAAAGAAGAGCAGAAAAGTGAGGAAACTTGGGTTTAAGCTAGATGAAAGTGATTTGGGATTGAATTCTTGCAACCATCAACCTAGGTTCATAAAGTAAGTGGTGTTAAGGTTTACATATGGTTTAAGCCTTGACTTTGCTGAATTGTATGCTTGTTTTGTGAGGTTTTGGTTGCTGGAAATGATGTAATTATGCAGAGAAACATGAACTTGATAGCTTGTTTATGTTAGGATGATTTGAGAAAGAAAAGTTGATGGTAAGAGTGAAAACTCTAGGGTTTAGTGAAGTTTTACAAAAGGTTGATTACTGGACTTTTGTTAATGTTGAATCAATATGTTTGAATGGAAATTTATGATGGAACCATAGGTTATGGCATGATTAGACCTTGAGATCATGGAATATGATTTAGAAGAGGATTCTTGAATGATAGAATATGATAAGATAAGTCCATGAGGAAGAATGGTTGACTTTAAGTTGACAAATGATTTTTTTGATTCTTTTAAGTAAGAATGGATGTGGTAAATCAGTGTTAATGATTTGTATGTTATGACTTACATATAGGAGGATCTTTACGATTGAGAAGTGATGTTTGAGTCGTATTCGTGTATTGTTTTTGTTTGCTTTTCGAGGTAAGTGGTTTACGCTTACTTGTAAGTGTTCTTACGCTTACAAATTGATTCATAAATCTTGTCTTTAGCATTATAACAAATTGGCCTATAATGCTATGCTAAGTTTGCTACATTTTAGATGAACATAATGAATGTGATTGTTTGATCTATGACTGTTCATGATTGATTTGAATGGAAAGAATGTAATATGGATATATGTCTTTAGTTGACATTTAGTTGATAATGTTCATTATGGTTACTTATGGATCATATTGAACATGGGAAAATGGAAAATGATATGTGTGGATTGATTTTTGATATGATTGTCTTGATTGAGATGTCCTTGATCGTATGATTAAGGTTGATTATTGGTTGATGAGTTGTAAAGCTTAGTTGCTTTCTTTTATATGATATGTTCTTTGAACATTATTAGGATTTATGAGATTGTTTGGCACGTTGCTGATACTTGACTTATTGTTTATACTGATTATCTATGAACTCTACTTGATTGAATTTGGTATGCTCTGTTTGATATATTGACATTAAGTTGATATATGAGTGATTTACATGCTCTGAATGCTTTGATTGACATTCAGATATTAGAAAGCATTTGATTGATTTATTGAGCATGTTGAGCATACATGATTAGAGATATGAGATGTGAATTCATTGATCATTCATTGTGTTTCCTTTTTGTGTGACACAGATGTGAGATACAGGAGGCTTGATGATTCCGAGCGAGAACTCAATGCTGGTCTGGGATCAATGATTCTGAGAGAGATCTCGATGTTTTACTAGGTACGATATCGGTCTGGGACGTAGGGAAAAATGAAAAGAAAAAGAAAAAGAAAAAGAAAAGAAAAGAGAAAAGAAGACCCGTAGCAGGCATTCGCATGTGTTTGCATAGCATTCATATGCACATATTTGATTCGCATTCATAATGTAGCATGATTGAGATATGCTTTGTAAACTTATGAGTGCTAGATGGATTGATTATGATATCTTGGAAATCTCATATATGTTTTCCATTGATGAATGATGGATACGTGAGTGATCATTTTACTTGTATGGTATGGTTTGATAAATATATATGTTGACATGAATTTGATTGAAAGAAAATATACTCTGTGTGATTTGTATAGATGCTTTCTTATTACTGTATGTTGATTTAATGGAAAACATGAGATGGAAACCTGTGTGATATCTTATATGCTCTGTGTGAGCTATGTTGTATCCAATTGATATCTGATTTGATATGCTTATGTATTTTACGCTAGATTCTTATCTATACATACATAACCTATTAAATGTATTATATGTTGTTTGCTAAACCTTAAAACAGAATGTGAATAGGCATTTCTGAGAATCGTACATCCTTGTACTGACCAGCACGTCATCGTGTTGGATATTAAAGCTGAATACAAATGAAGTTGTGTTTTAATATGATGTTTGACTATTGGGGAGGAAGGGATGAACGCGACCTCGTATTCATCAGCACGCATGTGTTAACTGGACCCCTGCACTTCATTTAAACTTAAAATTGGGTGTACACTTACTGAGTATTCTTATATACTCACCCCTTTTGTTTGTATACATGTTGTGCAGGTTAGCAGGATTGCCGCGAGGAGGATTCAAGCACGTACTTAGCAAACTTGGATTCAAAAGATGTTTTAAAGAACTGAGTTTATTTGTTATATTTCACATAAGTTGATTGTATAATTTACTATGTATTTTCTATATCCATGTTTTTATTGAAAATGATTGGAAAGATTGGATAAATGATTTTACATTTTGACATTTGAAATTAAAATAGGGAATGGTTTTGAATATTTGGAAAATAATAGTTTTAATATTGAGTCTCACATTTCATATGTACGAAAAATATGGGATTTAGAAGGAAAAACATTTGGACAAAAAGAAACAAAATGATGTGGATACGAATTAATTTGAATTAAAATTAAAATTAAAATAAGTATACGATTTTTTGTTATGAGGAATTGCGGAATTAAAATTTGGAAGAGGAAGCAAAATGGGCAAGAAAGTAATAAAAATAGGGGGGAAATGGTATTTTAGTCATTGAGTACAAAACACCCCTAACCCTAAAAATGATACCACATGAGCAGAAACACTAATCCTTTGTTTGGATTGATGGAATTGAGTAGAAAAGAAAGGAATTTTAAGTGATGGGAAAAATTGAAAAGAATACAAGAGAAATGATGTTTCTCTTCTTATGTTTGGTAATTTCGTTAAAAGCACAATGGAAAATTCATTTCCATCACAAAAAAATACAAACACAATAACTATTTCCCTGCCTTTCTCACCAAATTGGTGGGAAATTTTTCATGGGAAAAACATTAAGATGGGAAATATCATTTCTTTTCCTTTCCTTCCTTTTAAAATTATTTTTATCCATCCAAACAACAAAACGAATGGAAATTTAATTTCCATTCTTTTCTTTTCCACCCAATTCCATCCATCCAAACAAAGTATAAAATGATCATTCCTTTTCCCCTCAAACTCACGCAGCTGCCCCCTCTCCTTGCTTCCTCTCATGCCTGTCTCTCCCCCTCACACCACAGCTCTCCTTCCCTCGCCTATGCTCCTCCATCCGCGCCTCTCTCAACTCTCCTCCTTCATCGCCGTCACCTCCTCCCCACTGCCCACCCTTCTCTCTTTTTTTCCCCACCATCGCAAGACCTCCAGCTGTCACCATTCCATGTGCGCGCCTTCCTCTTCCTCTCGCACGGAAAAGTCGCGTGTGTCTCCATCATACTGCACACGTGTAGCGCCACCTCGACTTCTGCCACGCCATCCATGCCACCACCATGACCCGACACACGCCACCATCTCCTAGACCACCGCGCAAACATCTTTCTTCCCCCTCGCGTCCGCCACCTTGCCACGACAGTCGCACTGCCGGCGTGCACCAGCAGGCTCCCGTGCACGACCGCAAGTGCCTTGCTGCGATGTTTCCTCCACCACCGCGAACTGAGCCATCGTCGTCCTTTTTGGACTAAAAATGGTGGGTTTTAAAATGTGAAACCTTAATTTCAGTTGGTGTTGGGATTGGAAACTTAAGCACTTGTGTTGGATTAATTCAATTTTTGTAGAGTTATGATGTTTTGAATAAAGGAGAAAAACTAACTAAAATAGAGACAACATTTCTTTTAGGTGTACAGACTGGTATTGTGCTAAGGAAGTTAATTGTAGAGTGTAATTGATTTAATTATGGTTTAGGAAGAATTGAATTGTTGAGGATTGGGAAAGTTGATTGTTTGGAGTTTATAAATTAAAACAGGCTATTGTTGTTTTTCAGTTAAGCTCTTGGTGGAATATCAATTGCTAAATTAAACTAAAATTTTGTAATGGCATATAATAAATTAGTATCATTATTAAATTATAAAAGGGAGTTAAAATTGATTATATTTTAAGGAAGGAATTGTGATGATTGTTAAAGTTAACAATTAATAACTTTAGTTAGTTGGAAAAAAATTAAAGTTGTGAATAAGAACTACATTATTTACGTAGGACGATTAAGAGAATTAGTGTAACATCCTCATCTTTAACCCCATGATTAGTAAATAAGTAAAATGATTGATTAAATTAAGCATTGATGTGAAAAATGAGGAGTTGATTGTAATTTCACAATTTGTTGACACAAGTATACATGGAAGGAAAACCATTTCTGAAACCCAACAAAGTACACGTTGTGGCAGTCAAATACGCACAGTGGCAACGACCACACGTATTCGAAGCTGAAAACGTGTAGTTTGGTGTAAATAGATGTGTGATGGAGGCGACAGCGTATAGTCAGGGTATGAACACGCATACTTTGCTATGACCATGCGTAGTTGATTGAATGCCAGTAAATTAAGATTAAAGCAGGAGCTGGAGTGAATTGGAAGCAGAGAGGGATGATGAGGCTTTCTGGGAGAGGTTATAAAAAGGAAAGGCAGCAGGTGAAGGCTTAGAATTGAGCGGAGAAAGGAAAAGAGAGCAGGAAAGGAAAGAGAGTGAGGGAGCCGAGAAAGAGAGTTAAGGTTTAAAAGAGAGGGAGAGATATAGTAAGAGAGAGATTGTAAGAAAGAGAGAGAAAGAGAGATTTAGCACGAGAGCTGACATTTTCCTATCACTTTGGAACAAAATTGGAATGTCGCTAGGAAGGCGAGCTTAGCTGGGGGTAAGTGGACCGAAACACACTTACCATTGTAGGTCTTGCATCTATATGGTTAATATATTTGAGTTAATACACATATGTTAAAATGTTTGGTAGAGTGTCATAAACGGACTTGATGTGGATGTGCTTGAAATGCATTCTTTGGTTGTGATTTTGGTGTGTGTTTGTGATTGTGACTTTAGATGCCCTAAAAAGAATCTAAATGTGAAAAGGTATAATTGTAGGGTGCGAGTGTTAAGATGTGGTAATTATGAGTGTTAATACGATTAGTTTGGGAATTATGATTCAAACATGTTTGATTGATGATTTAGAGTCAAAATGTAATTGTTCAAGGTAAAGAATGATGTCATGAGTGTTATGTGGTTTACAGATCAATGTGATAGTACCATGAGTTATATTGTATGATTGTGATGATGAAAATTGGAAATTTCTTGCATTTCATTCTTTCATGTCGTATGGACATAACATGAGCATCGTTGTATGTTCATAATGTGGGGATTAGCCATCAGAGCGAAAGCTATAATTTTATGTAAGGATTAGCCACCAAAGCGAAATTTCTAATTTTATGTGGGGATTAGCCAATATACGAGAGTGGACTCTCTCATGTGCACAAGAAAAACCTCGAGGATGCATTCATGTGTATCGCATTTACATACATGAGTGCATACATTCGCATTATGCATTTGTATGAACTTTTTATGAAATGGGTTCTAAGTGTGAGCTTATGGTGTTTGGCTTGATGTTGAGGAATGTGATAGGATTGTGTGATAAGGTAAATTATGGATTATAATTGATTTGCAATTTGAGTTCGAAATGCTTATGAATTAAATTGAAGGTTCATTTTGAACTCGATGTGTTGAAGAATGCGTTTGGTGTGTTTTGATGTTCATAGGGTGTTCGTTCTATGAATGAGATCTTGTGTGGAGTGCTATGTATAAACTTGCTCAGTTTTGATTCCAGAGGGATGGAACGGGCTGGAGAACGGGCTAAGCTAACCGTTCCCCAAGCTGTTTCATTCCTCAGAGCATTCTAGAAGAATAGAACGGTCGGAAGTCGTTTTGGTCAACCGTTCTCCAGGCCATTCGGTCTTACTGACTTTGACAGAATAATAGAATTGGTTGGGGAACGGGATGCCCACATCTTCCCTAGACCATTTTATTTATACGAACAGTGTAAAATAGAAGTATAAAGAAAGGAAGAATGAAATGTATTGGTAGCTTATATTACCCGAATAGTAGTAGCATTTAAGAAGGATGATTCCTGACCTTGAATAATGAACTATTGTTTATTGAAGTAGATAATGATTAGAATGAATTCTTATACTTTTGATTACAAAAAATCTAACACCGTTTACCAACGAGTACTTATGCATTAACTACCTTGGTAAGTGTTGAAAAGTGTACTTACTGGGTATTTAATTACTCATATTAAATGGTTGGTTATGCTCTGTGCAGGTTTAGGAGGATTTCTACGAGCATGGCCAACATAGCACATTTCAAAATAAACATGGGTTTCATTTTTAAGATTAAATAAGAATTGTAGTTCTTATAGCTTGCATAGGTTATTCTACTTATTGTATGGTACTTTTGAAAATCCACATGCGCATGTATATATTAATTATCAAGCATTGTTTCTTTTTGAAAAAATCCGCGTTTTCAAATTACTTATAAATAATTAGGAATTAAATTTTGTCTTCACATTAAGTGGTATCAGAGCAGAGATTTGATTCCCTCAGGATAACTGCATTATTTTCAAGTCATATGCATGGTTTTGCTTTTAAAATAGTCTTTTTGTTTTGAAAATAAAGAAAAATGGTTTAAGAAAAATTGTGTGCGACACTTTATACTCAAATAATCTGTCAAATCCATCATTGGGGTTAACTGTGAACTAAATTAAATTGTCACTAGATTTTTTCCTAAATGCGTCAGTAACCACATTTGCTTTTCCTAATTAATATTTAACCATGCAATCATAATCTTTTAATAGCTCTAACCATATTTTCTATCTAGTGTTTAGCTCTTTTGGTGTCATCAAGTATTTTAGAACTTATTATCTATTTAAATATGAAATATCACTCTATTTTTAAGAAAACAATATTGTAGTGAATTCTAAGTCATGTACTATATAATTCATGAAACACTCTCAACTAATTAATCCAATAATCATGTAATTAACCTTTTATTATTAACTTATAATACTCAATAATTAAAAACCTTTTCATAGTATCGTACTTTTTGGGAAAACATACAAAACTCTTATAGTATGTATGCATATACTAATAAGCAGCCCGGCCTATGGCCTGGTTTAGAACACAATTCGTATTAGTTTAATACGTCCCATGGGCACGGCCCCGTATTATACTACCACATTCCTATTCAACTGCTAAATCATTGGAAGTCAACCAAGTGTTAACTTAAAATAAACCACACATATTTGTATCATATTGTAATATATACACAACATATGTTCTAACATAAAACATATGATAACAAAAACACACAAAACACTTAAAAAACTATCTAAATCACGGGCCAACTCTGTCCATAGAGAGACTAGTAAAGAAAATGCAGTTGTCTCACCTACTGGTTTCTCTACAGAAAATCTTTTTCTACTATCAAGTACAGAAACATTATATAGAATCACAGTTGGTGAATTGTGGGCTCAGTGAGTAATCATTTATATTAACTATCATATTATTAAAATTTTATAATTCTAACTGCATATGTGAGTACACGTATATCGTAACTGGAAATGTTATCATTTGAGTACATACTTACATGTTTCATATATACCTATGAACTGAAGTATAGTTATCATATAACTTGTATTTATTTCTAATTTAACGTACTATATATTTTGTATTTAATACCCGTGTTTTGCATTATTATCTTTAAGTTGTGCGTACATCCTGTGTTCTATATTATACCATATATAACTGTGTATCATTGCTTGTAGTACTATACTATGTTTTGCTGAGTTGTACTGTGATATACTATGATATAATCTCCATCTCATTTAACCTACTATACTCCCGTCTCCAATAATATATTGTACTCTCATCTCTTATAATCACCTCTATCTATATCCATCACCATCTATCATATATCATCATCAAACTATCTATCATGTATAATCTGTGCAATTCATGTGATAATGTAAATTCATATGAAAATATTATCTATCACATTTCTATGTAATTAATGAAGTAATGTAGGATATACTTCTTTTATCATAACTTTTGATCTGTATATTATCTGTATGGTTTAATTTCACGTTTATTATAACTTTGTTTTCTTAGGAATATTTACTGGGATATCTCATATAATCTACAATCTAACCTATAATCTTACTTTTCTAACATATCGATCATCCATATGCATATGCTATCATTTTTATTATGCTATAAAATTTATCTTACTATTTTATTGTGTATGCATCACGTAAATTCAAGTATATCAAACAAAAAACTTCAACTATTGGCATCATGGCATGTGTGCAACCGCTGAAAGTCATATCAACAATATCCACACTCTAGTAATTTTAACAATTCACGCATAATCCATTTCTTCTAACTATTCACACAATCAACATGGCATGTCCTTTAATTATCTTTTCTTGAGGCGATCACATGTATAACTATATTTAAAAGTGAGTCTAGATTACTCACCCGTGTGTCTGTAATATCCTAGCTCCTGAAAACTCCGATCTTGATATAAATATCAAATTAATTTGCCTTATAAATACGAATAATTTCTTATAACTTCATATCATAGCTAGATATATATATATATATATAAACAACATATATCCGTATAAATCCAAAAAACTATACAAATAAAAATTTTGAATTAAACAGTCGTTTTTACCTCTATTTTCCTCGATCGAATACTCGGTATTTCCTTAGTCGATATTTTTTTTCCTCCGAGTTATTTTGATATGTTTGTATTTCTATTTCTTTCCCTCGCTTACTCTCCTCTATTTTCTCTTTTCCTCTCTGTTTTTTTTCTTTTCTTTTCTCAGCTTAATTCTGAGTTTTCTCTGCCAATTCTTCCCTTTTTATAACTTGCTTTCATTGATCCGTGTCATGCTTCAAGTTCCAATAATTTTTGAAATTCTACCAACATTTTAATAAACTACATGTCGTCACAATTTAATACACGTTGTAGCTGCCATAACGTGTATTTCATGGCCACCACTTGTAGTATAGTACACGTGGTAGTGGCTACTCTTAGTAGTTCACAATGTGTACTTTACCACCCCTTCTATTTTTTATTTTTTTACCATAATTTCTTGGTTCATGAATACCTATAATCAACTATATATATATCAACTTATTTTAACCTCTCATTTCCTTCAATTTTTCAAAACAATTCTTAATTTTATTTAGCATTTTAATTATTTTATTAATTATAGGGCTTAGGATGGGAATGTTACAATTCATTTCATATGTTCTGAGCTGAATAGAAACATATGCAACAACTTTTTCATTCTGTGTAAGTACACACCCCAGTTATGGATATGAAGCATCGTTATATATTGAAAATTCTCTTGTATTTGCAGGAATTAGTAAGAACTGGAGTTGGAGTCAATCTGTGTTTTAGTTCGTCAAAAATTCGTTGGCAGTGTTCATTCCACTGAATAAATACATTATTTTTGAGTAATCCTGTTATTCGAGCTATTATGATCAATAATCCCACAACAAATATTTTGAAATATTCAGCCATTTTGAGGAAACTACATACTTCTGTGACTATTTTTGGGAGTTCACAATTTAGCACTGCTTCAATCTTTTTAGGATCTATTGATAATCCTTATCCAAATATCATGTCTCGTAGAAAGGCTACATAATCCAACAAAAACTCACATTTGCTAAGTTTTGCATATAACTATTTTCCTTTTAATATCTAAAAAACTATTTGCAAATGTTCCATATGTTCTTTGCTATTCCTCGAATACATCAGTATATCATCAATAAAAAATATATAAACTGATCGAGAAAATATTGGAATATCTTATTCACCGGTGCCATGAATGCTGTGGAAACATTAGTCAAACCAAAAGGTATGACTAAAAACTTAAAATGACCATATTTAGTTTGAAAAGCAATCTTTGAAAAGTCATCCTGTGTTATTTTCTATTGATAGTAACTAGATCATAAATCTTTCTTTAAAAATATATCAGCAACTCTGTAACTGATTTAATAGATCATCTATCTGAAGTAATAGATAGCTATTTTTATCCATCACCTGATTAAAATTTTTATAATCAATACGTCTCCTGAGAGTTCCATCCTCCTTCTTTCAAATAATATAAGTACTTACCAAAATAAATCACTTGGTCAACCTAACCTTTTTCCTAGTAATCGTTATAACTATTTCTTTAACTTTTATAACTATTACTTTAACTGTTTCTTATGTACATTCTAATTATCTCACCTAAAAGAGTAGGAACTCCCTAGGTTTTTAATCACTGATTTAAGATATTATTTCGACTATCTTGAATATAATAAGTAAAGATGTAAAACACAAAGTTTAGAGTGCATAAATAACAATATAACTCACTAGGAATATCGTTAGGCATGTCTCTATGACCAGGTTCTAAAAACTCCTCTCCCTCTGTTAAATCCAGATGATGATGTCTACTCCTGCGTTGATTAACACTAGCTAAGGAAGTAACTTATCCAACACCTTGCTGCATTGATTGTAGTTCTAGTATATTTCTAATGACATTCATTACCTTTATTCAATCCAAACAATCCTTAAACAAATTTCCAAACTGAACACAGAAATAATGTGACACCCAAATTCGACTATCACCTTGTGTGTTATATCAAAGCTTCCATTATGATAATCAGACTCAGACATCTAATATTTGAGAATAACAAGTGCAGAACAAAAATTTAGGAAATTATAAATTCATTGATTAAAATGTAACTTACATAGTTCAGAAGGAAATTTCCAAAACCAACCAAGTTACAAAACGTTTGGGGTTATGAAAGAAAAGGAATCTATCCAATCCCATTTCAATTATAACCACAACAAAAGAAAGTATGCGTTGTCATGTTAAATTCAAATACATGTATGAAATTAAACAAACTTTATCCTCGTGCACAGCCTACCTCGGTCTTTGATCTCTGGCGTTAGAGTCGGAATCAAGAAAATATCTACCCTTCTCATCCAAAAGAGAATCCCCTTAAGTCCCTGCCCACACGGAAAGCATAAAATGCAATGAGTTGCGAGACTCAGTAAACAACACTTACCAAATGGACAACATACCCTATTTTCATTTAATCATGTATATTCAATTCTTAGCAAACACAACACAACAATCCATCATATAATATCCTTTGATAATCACGTCACAATCAGAATATCAAACTCATACAATTTCAAACTATAAAACATACATAAGCTTCTTTAAAAGACAGAAAATCAGAGATCCACGCGTGATCAACCCAAAACTACGCGTAGTTGTAGACAAGTATGCATTGTCGTGGCCACACCGTATAGTCTCGGTACAATTAGACGCGTGGTCATGGCTGAAGTATGCATGATCATAGCGACTGTGTGTACTTAGTTGCCACCACATGTGGATCTCTGTTTTCCTGCGTGAAACTCACAACAAACACATCTCACAATTATCAACATTTACTTAACACCATTTAGCATTCCAATTCAACCCTCAACCAACATATATCATGTAACTACACATCTAATTGCATACAATTAACCAGGAATCATTTAACCACGTAATAACATACCATCTCATTAAGCAACTTCCAAGTTTTCAAACACATTCATTCACATATTCCATAAGAACATAGCAATACTTACATTAATGTTCCCATAGGATAACTTCCACTATGCTCACAATTCATACCAATCCTCACAATATAACAAGCATACATCCTTAAAATCATATTAAATGAGACATAATGATGTCGAATGCATGTCCTCTAATGCATTTCAATGTAAACGCTCATGGTCTCAAACTCTAGTTTTCAAATTATGCCCTTACTTGGCCATTTCCTTTGACGTTTGCAAACGGGCCTCGTCGGCCAGGAGTATGTGGTTATAAATTACTACGGACCATAGATTTTACGCCCTTACTTGGCCTGAATATCGCCCTTACTTGGTATGGCACGCACGAACACTATTAAGTGAACCGAGACTTCCACTGTGCCGCAGTAAAGTATGTGATATATACTAACCGCAATTTACGCTCCCAAGAGCCATAACCATTCCATCAATTCAATGCTCACTAGGAGCTATCATTTACTTTCATTTTTGCTTCTTAAAAGCTCTATATGCATGAATGTCATAGGCAATATTCATATAACCAAATCATGCATCAATATCATTTTCCTGCGTGAAACTCGCAATAAACACATCTCATAATTATCAACATTTACTTAACACCATTTAGCATTCCAATTCAACCCTTAACCAACATATATCATGTAACTACACATCTAATTGCATACAATCAACCAACAATCATTTAACCACGTAATAACATACCATCTCATTAAGTAACTTCCAAGTTTCCAAACACATTCATTCACATATCCCATACGAACATAGCAATACTTACATTCATGTTCCCATAGCCATGGCTTAATTGGTTAACATCATCAGATGTTAAAGGGGCATGGGGGAGTTGACAAGGGTTCGAGCTCGCCATTGCCCAACTACCCGCCTGGTGAGCCTGGTGGCTACAGGAGATGGGTTGGGGGTACTAGCCCATGGGCCTGTTAAAGTGGAATGGTCGCCTGGTTGGCCTAGTGGCTACAACATTAGGCCAGACCTCTACATTAACACCCTAAAAATATTACGACAATATTACGAATGATTCGACGAATGATTCGACAGAGAACTAGCAGTAATTGGCCAAGAACAGCCACAAGAACAGCCTATGGCCGTTTCCCATGGCCGTTCAACAGCCTAAACCATGTGAATGGCCATATGGAACGGCCATAGACCGTTCACATGGCCGTTCGGCCAGCTGACAGACTCAATTAAAACGCTTGTTTTGTGTAGAAAGGAGAGAGAAAACATATGTGTTCGAACTAAGACTCTCCCGAACGTCCCCAAACCTTCCCTAAACCTTCAAATCATAATTCTAAGGCTTTCCAATCCTAAAACCTACCAAGAAACACTTAAATTTCAATAAAATCACCTTCCCAACTTAGTCCTCTTTCACATCAGGGTTTGGAAGGAAGAAAAAGGTAAGATGATCTTTCTTTTGGGCTGAAATATGAGTTAAAATATGTGCATTTGATGGGGTTTTATTGGGTTTCCATTGTAGTATATGATTTTATAAGCCTTTAACCCAAAAACATAAGTTTTGGTAGGATTTGAGGAATTAAGGTTGTGGGAAAATTGGGATTTTTAGGGAAGAACAGTAGGGAATGTTAATGTTTAGTACATTGTATGCTAAATGATAGAAAATGTGATTGTTTGTATGTAGGTATTGGTTTT
>CANYCX013961252.1:0-10670 GCA_948193385.1 Breynia disticha f. nivosa
ACTTGATATACTGAAATCATATTTGGGTGTATATATATTTGTTTTGGCACTGTTACAGTGAGGGTAAATGTAGGTATGACTTGATAAAATTGAGTTAAAGTTGGATGGTGGAATAATTTGTTTACAGAAAGATGTTTAGGTCATTTCTTGACTGTACTCCTGCAAGGGTTTTGATCATCTATGGGATTCCCCTGTTCTCTGATTCTCTCTGGACTTTTGTTTTCTCGTCTAGTTTTTCTTTTTATGTTGAATTACCTGCAGGACGCGTGTCACTGTTTTGGCGATTTAGGAAAACTCTCAATGTATGTTTTTAGTCATTGAACTAGTAGTTAAAATTCACACAATATTGTGGTAATTACTCCTACAGATAATTTTTAAGTTTGGCTTTATGATAATGTTATATGTGTTTTATAAATTAATTATTTTTATTTTTTTGATAATTTTAAGCTTTTATTTTGTGAATATATTTAATTTTATGTGGGCCTTTGTAAACTTACTTGTTTATTATATATAATATATGAGCTAACTTTTTGTTAACATATATTTGTGAACAATTGTGAAACTATTTCTCACTTATGCGAACTAATATGAACAAATAATTTTTAATATTGATATTGTGAACTTATGTAAACTTTGTTTAAATATAGTTTGACAATCCGTTAACCTTGTATTAATATGTTTTTGTGAACTTTTGTAAACTTACAAAGACAAATTGGTAGTTGGTTATAAAATCAATAAGAATTATTATTTTGACTATTTTTATAATTTTAAAACACAAGCGACATTTTTCTAATAAAGAATCTCAAATGTGTAGATATGTTAAATTTTTCCCACAATATTGGGGAGTAACATGTTTTAATTCTTTCCATATAAATTATAATATATTTTATTTGTAAGTTATTTTTTATAAAATAAATTTTTTAAAATTATTAAATAAAAAACATGCTAATTTTTATTAAATAAAAATGTAATTTACATAAGGTTTTATCCACGCAATGTGTAGATATGTTTTAACACGCAATGCTACTTATGAATTATTTAATTTATTTAAAAGAGACACCAGAATAATAAAAATATTTATATTTAACTATTAATTATAATAGTTTATATATTTATAAGTTTATTAGGATCAGTTACCCACCCCTACTGACTACCCATACCCGATAAGTGGGGTTTAGTTTAGGGTATCTAAGAGAGCGCACTTGAAACATATCCGAACTTGTGATGGGTAATAATGCTTTAATTCCTATAACCATTCTAAACTCTTCACCCTACTCAAACCCGTTCCACTACTTTCCACATTAACTTTTTTTTTTTCTCAGCTTTTCCAACTCATTAGTCCCACCTCTCAATTTTTCTCTAGCAATTCAAAGTTCCACAAGAAGTCTCTATCAATCCAATTAGCATTTCACTGTCGGAATTATTTTTTAGTTATTGTTTTTTATTTAACTTAATAATTCTTACATTTCAATTTAATTTAACATATATAAAAAATTAAAAAATGTTATAAATGTTACATTAATATGAAATCAGAAGTACATAATTTGTATTACTGTAAAAAAAAAGTATTATTCCCTTTGCCTTTAAGGTGAAAAGAATGTCTGAAGCTTTAAGAAAGAAAGTGTGCTTACTTCTCGAATACTATAAATTTTAATACGAGACTTTTAAGGAGGGGATTCAATGAGTCTCTTTCTTGATTTTACTGAAACTGTATTAATTACATAAAATTAAAATTATTTTTTACTGAATAAATAAAAAGTTTAGATTTATTTTTACCGAATCTAACGATAAAAAAATTTTGCCTCATTGAGTCCCCTCAAAGTAAAACTCCCCTGGGATACAGAATCAATTGAACTCACTCGACGAAGAAACCTAGAAAGCATTGCCCTTGGTTCAGTCTTTAGAGAAAGTGTTTGATGATTGTCGAATCTAGTAAATTAATTCTTATTAAAAAACTTGTAGTCAATGGTGTGCAGCGTTGAATTTACAGGGATCGGTTAAGCTATGTCTAATTGTTAGAAACTCAAAGAAAATGATTACACCAGAGAAATTGTTCATAATAAGAAAATTGCAAACAGAAACAAAATTAATAATAAAGAAATCAATATGGAGAAGAATCTATTCAATGTAAATATCCACTTGTTTTAGTAATTCGATCGCAGACAACAAAAGATAATCAATATCATCACTATAGGCAAGTTATAGTTACAGGTGGCAACATTCAGTAACCAATCTTTAATTAATTCGTCGGCATTTCTAGGACACCCTAGCAAACTATTTCTCCAATTCAATAAATAATCTCTCAGACACTCTAAAAGATTTAATCTATTGATTATATTAAGAATGATAAAGACATTAACCAAACCAACAAACTCAAACACCCACAGTTCATTAAAGTAAAATTATTTTATTCCAGTAATAGTGAAACTTTAACTTGTCACTTGTGTTAAAACATGCAATCACGGATTTACGTGCCTAACTGACTGTTACTCTTACACTAATCAATTCAACCAACTGAATTAAATCAATCAACAAAAATAATAGATAATAAAAACAAGAACAGAACAAATACAGTAATAATATTGAAACAATAAAGATCAAAGTCTCACAAATATACCAGAAGCTGACTTCAATAAACCATGACTAGAAAAAAAATTTAGCTGCTCATGGCGTTAATGCAAGACTACGTGTGGTGGAGGCATGGATACGCGTGGTCGTACTGACTACACGTTTATTGGAGTTCATCGGCGTTTCTATGCACTAGAATACGCGTGGTGGGCAGCGACTGTCAAAGTTCATGGGCCCGTACACACATGTGTGAGCTTATGAATAATGCAGATTGTGAACCCTCTAATACAAAACCGATTGGCTTGTATAAGGCCCACAACTATGTTATTATAAACCACTTAATCATCTTCTATTTAATCAATGTGAGATTATTCCCAATACTCCCCCGCAAGTGTAACTCGGTCAGGCCTTTTGCCTATCATTATCAGACAGGTTACCACTTATCCACAAATTGGGCCCAAGATCCATTGCCGATTAGGCTAGATGGCTCTGATACAATGTCAAAGTCCATGAGGCCCGTACACACATGTGTGAGCTTATGAACAATGAAGATTGTGAATCCTCTAATACAAAATCAATTGACTTGTATAAGGCCACAACTATATTATTATAAACCACTTAATCATCTTCTATTAATCAATGTGGGATTATTCCCAATATATTAAATTGGACCTAACTCACTCCCAAAAGGCACATTGTGGGAGGAGGGTTGTCACTCATTATATATTGAACATAGCAATACAACTTAGCCAATGTGGGATTCATGACAGCGACTACACGTAATTTCATATCTACAACGTGTATTCCGCTTGATCGCAACTTTGTCCAAACATCAACCAATTTTGTTCTAATTCCACTCAATGGTACTTGATATGTTTCTAATATACAAGACATGAAATATACCGAGAAAAGCAAATAATAAGACAAAATATGCAAAACAATAAATAAAAAGAAATAAAAAAAATGCATGAAATGGAAACTAACAAACTACCTGAAACATCCTAATCTAATTAACTTATTTTTCAATAATTAAACATATTAATATCACAATATGAAATAATATACATATATATATAAAATGAATACTTCGACATATAACAAATAACATTACAAATACATATATCAAGCAAACAAATATCCATATAAATGGCAAAAACCCGTCTCAGAGAGAAATGAGGAAACACAACTACCCACCTTCTGCACTTTTTCTTCTTTTCTTTTTTTCTACATATGATTCCTACAACACATATATTGTAGTTGCATGAGTTGCGGGCTCAGTGAGTAATCATCTATATTACATTATCAAATTATTTCACTATTATTCTTTTACTCTGTATACGTGAGTGCACGTATATCATTATTAACTTTATGTTGAACTTATTTTACGTTATGTTTACTTGTACTTTCATATTCTGTACTTTGTAAACTGTGTTTTACTGCCCTATGATATACCATGTTATTCATCCGTCCTTGATACTACATCGTGCTGTGCAATAATATGAGTAATTATACAACCATCTCCATTAATCAACCGTCTCCAGTATACAACCGTCTCCAGTATATCAATCATCTCTGATCACCACCATTATCACCACCATCACCTAACATCACCTCTAACTATGACACCACCACTATCATGTGTATCATGTGTCTATGTAAACATATGACTGTGACTATGTTCTCATGTGTTATCTGTGTTCATGTCATGTGTTCTTTTATATATCATCCATGTATCGTATTTAGTGAAATACGATAAAAATGCGATGAAGACATGAAAGATCATGTACTTCCTTTGACATATCTATTATTCATATGTTCTTAAATATTAACGGGGTTACCACCTAAAATCTACCAACTAATTTGCAATATTATATGACAATATTAAACAACATAATGTTTTAACTGTATTTAAAAAGTGAGTCTGGATCACTCACCCATATATCCATATAAAATCCTCCAAATATCGAGCCTGATCTAATCCCTCTATAGTCGTGTCTCCTTATGATTAACTTGCTTTCCTCCTACTAAAAATCTCGCTCTCTCTCTTTTCTCACAATCTCACTATCTCTCAACTCTCCTGCCTATCTCTTTTTCATTTTTGGTGTTACCTTCTCACCTTCTCAGCTTTCCCTTTTATAGACTTTTCCCTCAAATCCTTGTCATGCTTCCCTTGAAGCCTCGTCACTCTTCCCTAATTCAAAAACATTCCATCTCCTGCTTCAATTTCCCAAGCAGCCTAATTTTTCAACAACTCAGCTAAATACGCGTGCTCAATCGAAACTACACGTTGTCGCCTACCACTGCACATCTATTTGATCCGAAATTGACAACTACACGTTGTTATCTTCAAATACGCAAGGTCGTTGTCCACTATGCGTATTTGGCATCCACAATGTGAACTTCTCTGGGTTTCTGAAATGGTTTTCGTTCCATATATACTTGTGTCAACCATTAGACAACTTACAATCAACTCCTCATTTTCTATAATTTATCATTTAAATTCTCAATTTTCATGAATCATTTTAATCATGTATTAATTACAGAACGTTAGGACGAGGATTTAAAATCATCCCCTTAAAGAATTTCGTCCTAAAAAATCCTTTATACTTACTATTACTTATCTTATTTCTCTTTTAACTCTTTCCTAATTTCTTATAAGTTATTTTTGTGTATATTGTATATATTTTTCTTAACTGTTTAATTCTGTATCTTTACTATCTAAGCTAACTTTTACTGTCTGTACTGATTCCTTCCTGACCAGTTAGACTTTCTAGCATCTATACATCTGAAGTCATATAACATCTATGCGGTCAAATTCGCATCTTCTCCGTATACTTCATTTATCTTACAATAACGATACCCTATAATGCAACCTTATTTTGATGCTACCTGCACTATATCATAAACTCTTTCTGTTCTTTCTAATCAATATTCAGCTAAGGCTGAATTTGTTCTTAAATCTAATCTGTAAAATTCTTAAATCTAATATGTGATAAACTCACTAATGATCCTCTGTATGCACTGTGGGTACACTGATTACTATCACTGAGGTTATACTGAATTATATTATTCCAAATCATTTGGTCTTTTTTCTCTAGCATAGGCGTCTGTTGCTTTCTCTCTCTGATAACTGTTATAACTGGGTCATATCATATTACACAATGCACATAATTACCTATGTAATTAGTATCCCGAGATCATATCCCTACTCTAATACCAAAGTGAAACATCCCAATCTAATTAACTTATTTTTTTATAATTAAACATATAATATCACAATATGAAATAATATACATACAAATGACAAAAACCTGTCTCAAAGAGAAATGAGCACAGCTGCCCACCTTCTGCACTATTCCTTCTTATCTTTTTCTACCTTTATTTTCTGAAACACATATATCGTAGTTGTATGAGTTGCAGGCTTAGTGAGTAATCATCTATATTACATTATCAAATTATTTCACTATTATTCTTTTACTCTGTATACATGAGTGCAAGTATATCAAATACTTCTTGTATTCGGTATTATTAACTTTATGCTGAACTTATTTTACGTTATGTTTACTTGTTCTTTCATATTCTGTACTTTGTAAACTGTGCTTTAATGTGTTATGATATACTATGCTATTCATTCGTCTCCGATGCTACACTGTGTTGTGCAATACTATGACTAACTATACAACCGTCTCCATTAATCAACCGTCTTCGATCACCACCATTATCACCACCATCACCTAACATCACCTCTAACTATGACACACCACTATCATGTGTATCATGTGTCTATGTAAACATATGACTGTGACTATGCGCTCTTGTGTTATTTGTGTTGATGTCATGTGTTCTTTCATATATTGTCCATGTATCGTATTTAGTGAAATAATGCGATGAAGAGATGAAAGATCATGTACTTCCTTGGAGATATCTATTATTCATATGTTCTTAAATATTAATAGGGATATCACATAAAATCTACCAAATAATTTGCAATATCATATGACAATATTAAACAACATAATATTTTAACTATATTTAAAAAGTGAGTTTGAATCACTCACCCGTATATCCATATAAAATCCTCCAAAATATTGAGCCTGGTCCAATCCCTCTATAGTCGTGTCTCCTTACGACTAACTTGCTTTCCTCCTGCTAAAAATCTCTCTCTCTCTTTTCTAAGAATCTCACTATCTCTCACTTCTCCTGCCTATCTCTCTTTCCTTTTTCGGTGTTGCCTTCTCACCCTCCCAGATTCTCTTTTTATAGAGTTCTCCCTCAAATCCTTGTTATGCTTCCTTTGAAGCCTTGTCACTCTTCCCTGCTTCAAAAACATTCCATCTCTTGCTTCAATCTTCCAAGCAGCCTAATTTTTCAATAACTCAACAAACTACGCGTGCTCAATCGAAACTACACGTTGTCACCTACCACTATGCGCCTATTTGATCCAAAATTGACAACTACACGTTGTCATCTTCAAATACGCGTGGTCGCTGCCCACTGCTCGTATTTGGCATCCACAACGTGTACTTCTGTGGGTTTCTGAAATGGTTTTCCTTCCATATATACTTGTGTCAACCATTAGTCAACTTACAATCAACTCCTCATTTTCTATTATTTATCACTTAAATTCTCGATTTTCATGAATCATTTTAATTATGTATTAATTATAGAATGTTAGAATGAGGATGTTACACTACCCATACTTAAAAACATTTTTGTCCTCAAACATATATCAAAATAAAACCAAGAAAAAGATTCAACTTCAATCAATTCTCTCTCGACCCCATGTTCAATCCAACCCACATCAATATGCATTAAAACTATAACAACGAACACAACCATCGAAATGACGACTGAATTATCAAATAGACAAGTCTCCATACCGATAGGACACCCTCAAGAATAATAAAACAATACCCTCACGTATTTCACTCATTCGTGCAAACTAAAGTGTCTAAAGGTGAAGTATTTACACTCAAACCAGCAATGAATAAGTTTTCTCAAAGTTTGACATTCAATCGAATTTACTCATCTCAATAATTTAGGAAATTAAACATCTAATCAAAGAGGACTTTATTGGCTTATAATGGGGTTAATAAGGCCCAACAAAACAATCAAAGTTAATAAAAACAAACAACCATTGTATCACAATGTGCTAAAGATAAACTACTCACAAAATATGATGCTCAAAATTCTACACAAGTCATGCTTCAACATCACTAACAAGGTTAATTTCTTTTAAATTTTGGCAGCCTTTTTTTTTGTTCTTTTCTTTTCTTTTTTTCTTTTCTTTTTTTCCTAGTAGCAACTAAACAACATAATAGTTAGCAACTATAATCAATAGTTCCAAAATTATAACATAGCAACTCTGTAAACAATTTATCGCCTAATTCCACATCCTCCAAACTTGCCTATTTCAATATTTCACTACAAATAGAACAAAACAAGACATTTACTTCCAAACAATGCAACACCATCTAAATAGCAAAATTCATCATATAACACATGCATTCAATATATTCTCTTAACAAAGTGCAAACAAAGAAGTTTTTCAAAACAAAGTGTAGTTGACTAATTTTGGGTAAAAACAAAAAAGTAATTAAGGCTCGACAGGGTGAACAAGGGTATATTATGATGAAAAAGTTAGGAAAAGCAAAGAAAAGATAAACAAATGGCTCAACAACAAATGTCTCTTATCATTTTTTAAGTTTTTATTCCTTAAATTAAAAACAATTGTTAAAATATATTTTATGTCAAACCTCAATATTATCTCATCAAATATGGTCTATTTTGTGTTGTCTGCAAATTGTTGATGATTTGTGTAGTCTATCATTGGATTGCGTGCGATGTCCTTAAGTTTTATGTAGGGCTCTTTTATAATTTTACCTAATTAAGGTAAAAATCAATTCCTTTGGACTTTTCTTTTAATCTTCCTTTGATTGATCTTGTTTGATTAATTGATTTCAATCATAATCCTAAGTTTCTTTTCATTTTGGTAGTCAAGTCTACTTAATTTGTTTTAGGGACAAAGTCTTTTATTTTGTACTTAATTCTCTTGAACAAATCCATGGTGTATCTCTGCTGGATTTATTGCTTGGTCCTGGCTTCCAAAATTCTGGTCATTGACTAATTTTTGGCACAAACAATTTTCTCCCACGTGTTTGTAGCTTGGAGAACACTATAAACATGAGACATGAATTTCAGCTTCTTTTTCTTAGTTCAAAATAATGAAATTAGGTAGCTCAATGGAAAGCTTGTGCTACCAAACTTTTTAACAAATCTTGCACTCCACTTGCTTGTTTGTGGCGATTTAATCAAAGGCTCCATTGGTCAATCAATTAACAAACGTAAATGTGAAGTCACTTGTATGTTTTGAGCATTTGTCTCCATCCGCCCCTCACTTTCTTTAGCATCTAAGCTTAGACTCTTTGTTTTTGCTTCTATTCTTTCAAAAAATAGTTGTAAGTGTTAGTAAACATGCATTATCATAAAAAAATTATTAAGTTATTTATACAATATTTATTGACTTTTTTAGTTTGTGTAAAAAAACTCAAATTGACAAAGATTAAAAACAAGAGGAAGTGCCTATTTTTTAGTTCAAAAGTCATTTTTATAAAGAGTTAGAAATAGAGATATCATCAAAGAAATAACATCTTGTTTTAAATTTTCAACTTGGAGATATCAAATCACTTCATTTTCTTGTATCTCATAAAGAGACTGGGTGGTTGGTTTACTAATTAAACTTGTAGTTTATTGGTCGAACTGATAATTTAAATATATATATATATATATATATATATGACATTTTATACATACACTAAAAATCCGATACATATAGAAAATATATGAGTTAAAAGTAACTAGTTTTTGATAAAAAAAAAGTAGTTAGTCTAAATTGAGCATCAAAACTTTCAACAGGCTTTCTTAATCCTAGTTCACTAGCAATATATTCTAGATTAAAATCTAATTTACTACTTTATTCCAAATTTACATTCATAGGAGGATCATAAATTTGTGGTGTTGGACTATGCTACATTAATCCGTCGAAATTTGTTTTTTAGAAAAACACTGAAACATTTCATACACAAAATCAACCATAAATCATTTATGAAATTAAACTAGCTTATCCAATTAATAAAATGAGTAACTAACCAACCATATAAAATTAAACTAACCTATACAAAATTATAGCAAATAATTCGTTTATACACCATATTAAAAAATTAAACTATCAATTTATACACAAAATTATAATCAATAATTTATTTATACACCATAGTCAAAAATTAAACGATCAATTTATACATAAAATTATAACCAATAATTCATTTATACACCATAGTAAAAAATTAGACAATCAATTTATACACAAAATTATAACAAAGAATTCATTCATACACTAAAGCTAAAAGTTCATTTATACATTTACAAGCAATAGAGGTTATAAAAAAATTAAACTAAATTAACAAATCAAATCAACTATCGATAATCAATTTACAATTATAAACAACAAACCAACAATTAAGGTATTAATAAATTAAACTAACTTTAAAATTTAATCAATAATTTTAAACAATAAAGACCACTTATTAAATTAAAAAAAATTAACCAAAATATGGTGTCTATTGTTATTGTGATTGTCGCTGAAAAAATTATGTCATTTTTAAATGAAAGAAGAAAAAAAGAATGGAAAAAGATGAACCTTAGGATTTTGTATCTAGAGAAATGGAAAAGAGGCAATGAATGCTTAAAAAATGGGTTATCTTCTTACAAAAGAGGAATGGGTAAAAACGAAAAAGATAGGGCTTTTTAAACAAATTAGGTTGTAAAAATATTATTCGGTCCCTCATCTTTTAAATCTTTTTTGAAATGCCATTAATTTTCTTCAAAACCTCATTCCAGAAACGCTGACGTTTCAACTTTCATCACCTCCTCCCTTCCTGACTTTCTTCCCAAATTGATCAACCCTAATCCCTAGCTGCAGCCACCCACCTCTTCTTCTTCTCCAAGTCGTCGCTCCTCGCCACTCGTTTTTCTCCTGTCCAGTCGGTCCACCCCTCGCCACTCACCTCTTCTTCTTCCCTCCACACTGACCACCACTCCCC
>CANYCX013965159.1:0-19739 GCA_948193385.1 Breynia disticha f. nivosa
CTGAATGTAAATGATGAGGTAGAGTGTTTATAAATGATCAGTGACTGTTTGGAAACTAATGTGGTATGTTTGTGAGTTGTTAAGAATGAGGAAATGGTAGGATGAACTTTGGGTATATTATGAATATAAAATGTAATTGATAAAGTGTGTGTACTTTTGTGATTTTGTATGATCTTGTATGGTTATGATTTTCTTGTGGAGGACTCAAAATGAATTCCAGAGAGGTTATACAATAGGCTTTTAAGCACTAAGCTTGATTAATATTTATGTGATAATGAACATGGCTTATGAAAGAGTTGAAAAGATCGTATGAGTGATGATATAGGTGTCTATACACTTATACTTGTTAAATTAAGAATTTATATGATCTTATGAATTATTAATGAATAAGTCAAAAAGCTATGAAATGTTCAGATGTTCTTAGGAACATTGAAGTTTGATATGGTTCTGGCTTCATTTTAGTTAGAGTATGATTTGGGATGTGATTCTATATAGAGTTAACAGCTATGTGCTTATCATAACATTCATGCATTGGGGGGGCTTATAGGGAGCAAAGATTAATTAAAATGATAAGGCTCTTCGTGAGCATAATGAGGGAGTGATTATAGTAAAGGGTATATCATATGTCGTTGATTTAATTCTGAGATGCGACCTCTGAGGGTATATCAATAACCTACTTGTGGTGAGATGGGGAATTCCCGAGCACACAGGAGATGGGTTGGAGGTCTTACAGACATGTATACGAGTGTGTCAAGCCAAGTAAGGGCGAAATTCAGGCCAAGTAAGGGCGTAAATATGGATCCAATTTTATAGCCACATACTCCCGATCAAAAGGCCCGTTTCCAAACATCAATCTCATGGCCAAAACAGGGTGTAAAATTAATCCAAAATTGGATCCCAGGTGATTATGCTTAGGAATGCATTAGGTAACATGCATTTGCATTTATCACATTGCATATGATGTGTTTTACGTGAACCTATGGTATGAATTTGTTAATGTGATTGTGTAGTAGTTTTACTTGAGCGGTTTGTTGAGTATGCTTACTAATAGAAATGGCATGGTTTGAAAATTCCAGATATGATGGACTTAATTGTTATGATCACAAATGTAAAGGTGCTACGAATGCTGTGCAAATGGTATGGGATAGTTGATTTTAAGTTGATAGTGAAATAGTATGTGTATTCTTAAACAGTGCCTAATAATGTGATCATATTTAATTATATGTGAATGAAGAAAGATGCCATGTTCATAACATTGGATGATGATCTTGTTATGTTGTTGAATATAACATGAATTCAAGGAGTAATGACAACTATGTCATAGGAATATGCAAATATGTATTTATATGTTTAAGGGAATTTATGAGTGAATGCCATTGAGAATGGATTAAATATGTTGAGAGTTGGTTGTTGACACATAGTTAAATGATCATGAATTGATTGTATGCTATTAGATGTGTAGCTAAATGATTTATATTGGTTGAGAAGGGAAACAGGAGGTTAATTAATGGTGTGGAGTGTTGATTTAAGTGTATGGTTGGTTTTTGGTGAGTTTTTACGCAGGAAAACTGTGATCCACACGCGATGGCGGCTAAGTATGCGTAGTCGCGGTGACCAAGCGTACTTCAGTCCGACCATGCGTCTAATTGTGCCTGAACTATGCGTGCTGGCAGCGACAACGCGTAGTTGACCACCACCGCGCGTAGTTCAAAACTCATTCCTGTTAAATGAAATAGGGACCGTTGTTCATGTTGGTAAGTGTTACTTATTGAGTTTCATAGCTCATTGCGTTTTATGCCTGCCGTGTGCGTAGGGAATTGAGAAACACAGCAGAGGTGTGCTATTAAACTTGCTACTTGAAGGACTAAAGAACCATGGTGGGTCGTGCACTAAAGAAATAACTGAAACTGGTGTTATACCTATACTTATTGAACAGTATTAATGCATATGTAATTATTTAGATGGGTTAAATAGCATGTGGATTTTCGAATTAATTTCTTTTTTTGGAAAAACCATCTAAGATTGTAATCATGCATTTTGGTTTAACTGTTTTCCGGAATTCTTTCCAAACTTTTATAATTCATTTTATTAGATAACAGAAGGATTGTGAAAAGATAATCAACCGAACATAGTTAATTGTTTTTTCTACTCTTTTACCTTTAAATTATTATTTTAAAACTTTAATTGATTTCTAAGTTCGGGTACCATTCAAGGAACGAGTGTATATGAAAGTGAATGGTAGTCGAATTTGGGGGTCGTATGAATAGCCCTTGAAAGTCTCGTTGTTCCTTGGAGAAAAACAAAAAATCAACTACTTGATTTAGTGGAAGAGGGTCACAGCTTGGGATGGTCTTTAGAGCGACCGTTATGGCTTATTTTAGAACTAGGGTTTTAGTTCTTTTGTAAATAAGAGTTTTAACAAATCAAACTTGTTAACCAACAATCCTAATACCATTGGGACTTTATTAAGTGTTTATTTAAAAACAAATCAATTAAAATGCCCTCCCATGTCATGATTTAATGTGATAATTAAAAGAGGATTTCTTTTAATTCATCTTACATTATCCTTGTCTTAATTTAAGACAAGCTTCCTAAATTTTCTCCTTTTTATCTTTTTACATATTTTAATTAAGATATAATAATTCATAAATAATCTTTGTCTTAAAAATCATGTTAGAAATGATAAATAATATTTCTCATTCATATTGGGCCCAATTACAAAAATTGGTCCAAATGCCTGATCTAGCCCAATAAGCAGATTTTGACCTAAGGTGGAAGATCAAAAATACCTTTTTCAGTTTTTAGTTATCCATGTGCCATTTGTAGGACTATTTAATAAAGATAATGAATTTAATAATCTATAAATCATAGGCAGTCTCTAGTAAGACATTATAATTATCATAAATGAATAGCTAACGAGCGGTGCCAACAGCTCTACTACTATTCAAATTTATCCCTTGACCTATGATATCGTGATTAGCATAAGGCATGTCCCGAACACCCTTATTTAGTCCTAAATCACTTTCTTGGTCTCTATGACAAAATTTAAAAGACAATGTGATTTTTAGTCTAAGGATAGATATTCGACTTTGCAAATATTGATCGCTCTACAAATACAATTTCCCACATTGTTTCTATGCACTTTGTTTGATATCACAAATATATGTGACCAGTATAGCATGATCACCCAGAAAGAACATGCTAGTCTTAATTCATTTCCATACCCATGGAAAAAAGGCATTATGGATTTAAAATCTTAATCTTATAACTTCTAGATTCTACAATTAAGGTCCTCAACCTTGATACCTCTAACGCTTAATTAACATTCTTGGATACTTTATCAAACACATACCACAGGTCAATACATGAAGTGATAAAATAATGCCTCATAACATTTTTATTGAATAATAAAAGTTACAAACAATGTATTAAGGCTAAGGCTTACACTAATAACCTCCCACTAGCACTAATCCTAATCAGACATAACCCTAAGACCAAAAGACCTAACATAATGACCATGCTTTGGACGTGTTGGTTACTTGGTCAGGGGATTTGTAACATTGTCTTCACCTAGAACATTGATCATCTTCAGATCTCATCTATCAATGATCTCTCGAATGAGATGGAACTTCTTGAGTATGTGTTTCGATAGTTGGTGATTTTGGGGTTCCTTGGCCTGTGCTATGTCCCTAAAATTATCATACAAAAGCTCCAAAGGATCTAGGACAGATGGGATGACTCCTAGTCTTGTAATGAACTTCTTGATGCAAATAGCTTCTTTAGGTGCCTCAGGCGCTGCTATATACTCAACTTCTGTTGTAGAATCTGCCACTGTGCTCTGTTTATAGCTCCTCTAGATGACAGCTCCCCCAATCAACGAAAATATGTATTGCGATTGTGCTCTTGAATCGCCATTACTTCTCTAGGACAAAACATCAATGTAGGTTATAACACTGAGCTCCTCTAGAACTCCACATACTAAGAACAAGTCTTTAGTCCTTCTCAAGTAATTAAGAATTGTCTTAACCACAGACCAATGGATATCTCTGTGATTCTGCTGGAACCTATTGGTTATACTCACTGAATGAGCAGCATCTAGCCTAGTACATAGCATAACGTACATAATAGATCCTATAGCTGACGCATATGGGACACTATTCATACATTGTCTCTTCCGTAGAGGATGTACTTTTTGACATAGTCCCAAGAGATGCCCTGATCTATCTCTATAGATCCTTATACCAAAAACAAGGAACATTACTACGCTCCTACTGAACTTCTGATATACACAAGGCTCATCATCGTTCTTGGTGAATCCAAACTCCTTAATGGATTCATCAAAATGAAGATTCTAACTTTGGGATGATTTCTTAAGTCCATAAATGGACCTCTTAACGTTGCATACCTTATTAGGATATTTACGATCGACAAATTCCTTAGGTTTTTTCATGTAAACATCCTCAAGGAGGTATTCATTCAGGAAAGCCATTTTGACATCCATTTGTCATATCTCATAATCTAACTATGCAACTATGGCAAATAATATCCTAACGGATTTGAGAACAACTACTGGTGAAAATGTCTCATCATAGTCGATACCATGAACTTGTTTGAAACCTTTCGCCACTAGTCTACCTTTTAAGATATCTCTTGCCTTCTCTTTGAAAATCTACGCCTTCTCTTTGAAAATTCACTTGCATTCAACTACCTTAAAACCTTCTAATGGATCAATCAAGTCTTAAACTTGATTATCGTACACTGATTGCATTTCGAATTTTATGGCCTCTTGCCATTTTTTAGAATTAGGACTTTCTACGGCCTCTTGGTAAGAAGCAGGTTCATCAGAATTAATGATTGTGATATTTTGTTTCTCAGTTGCAATGAACATACCTTTCAGGTTCCTGACGTATCCTAGACTTGCTAAACGGGCCGGAACCGCCGGTTCCGGGCTCGAACCGGTGGTTCACGGTTCGGGGAATCCCCGAACCGTAACCAACCCGTTTAGCTGACGGTTCGGCTCGGTTCAGGGCCGGTTCCGGGCAGGGTCAGAACCGCCGGTTCCAGGCCGAACTGCTGGTTCGGCTGGTCCTTTTTTTTTAATTTTCGTTTAATTTTGTAAGGGAAAAATTAAAAAAAATTAAAAAAATATATATAACTGTTGGAACTGCCGATTCCAACCGAAAAACCGGAAGTTCAACCGCCAGTCCAACAGGCGGTTCAACTGCCAGTTCAACCGCCGGTTCACGGTTCACCTAAGAGGTGAACTGTAAGCGGCCCTCCCAGGGACCGGTTTTACCTGGTTCCGGGACGGGCCGGTCCGGGCCAGTGAACTGGCGGGTCCGGCTGGGCCGGTTCCGGTCCAGCCCGCCGGTTACGGGCCCAATTTTCCAAGTCTAACGTATCCTACCTGATCTTCTAGGTACTTATGTAATGGGCTATTGTTCTAAAACTTCTTATGGATTTGAGTCCATCTTCTAATTATCCTCTTCACAAACTTGTGTATATATATCCTCTTTTATAGCTTTGAGTTGTACAACACTCCCACTGTTTCTATTAAGAATAAATTATTTCTATAGAAACACTATAGTCCTTGAAACAAACACTTTGTTCTCAAAAGCATTGTACAAATAGTATCCCTTAGCCTCTTTAGGATACCCCATAAATAAGCATTTGTCTGTCTTGGATGAAAACTTATCCGATGTTAACCTTTTAACATGCGTTCACATCCCTAGATCCTTAGAAAAGATAAGTTGGGTTTTTGCCTAGTTCGCATGTCATATGGTGTCTTTTCAACTGCTTTAGTAGCTGACCTGTTCAATAGAAAAGCCGCAGTCCCTAGGGCATAACCCCAAAACAATATTGGGAGACCGTTTCTACTCATCATCGACCTAACCATGTCTAACAGGGTTCGGTTCCTCCTTTTGGCTCCACCGAAGTGTTCCTAAAGTGTTCTTGAAGGTGTGAGTTGTGGTATTATAGTACAATCTACCAGATATTGGTCAAACTGTAGGCTCATATACTCACAACGTCGATTGAATCGAATGGCTTTGATATGTCTACCTAATTTGTTTTCTACTTCATTCTTAAAATCCTTAAACCTCTCAAAGGTTTCTGATTTATGCTTTATTAGTTATAACCACCTCTGGCCTGTATACTTAATGGTCCATACACATTCGAGTGTATTAGATCCAATAGTCAACTAGTTCTCTCTCCTTTCTTGTTGAAAGGATTCTTTGTTGTTTTCCTACAAGTAAATGATTTGCAAGTGTCTATGGACTTCCATTCAAAAAACTAAAGAGCTCCATCTTTATGGAGTCTTTGCGAGCATTTCTCACTTGCATGTCCTAAACAAGAATGCTAGAAGTAAGAAAGATTAAGTTAATCGGACTACCTTTCTTGTTCTCTACATTGTAAATAGGCTAACGACTTGACAAGTTTAGGACATACAAACCATTATTAAGGAATCCATTTCCATAATATACGTTGCCATGGCAAATACTCATATTGTTATTCTTAGTAACAAAAGTAAAACTGTCATTGTCCAAGGATGAAACTAAAACAATGTTCCTACTCATTGCAGGTATACAGAAATAGTCCTTTATCTCTAGCCTCGAAGGCATACATAACGTATAGTCTCCAATCTCTATGGCGATAAGTCCTGCTCCACTTCCGACTAAAAGATCAACCTCACCCTTTGAAAATGCTCTACTATTTCGCAGTCCTTCACATTGCAACAAATGTATGACCCACACTCATTTAGAAATAGAGAGATTCACTTATATAACATAGATCTCTGAAGAAGATGTTCTCACCACATCCTTCTCTCATTTAGAAATAGAGAGATTCACTTATATAACATAGATCTCTGAAGAAGATGTTCTCACCACATCCTTCTTCCGTCCCAATAATATTGCACAGTTTCTTTTCCAATGCCCACTCATTTGGAAATGGTAGCAAATGTCCAAAGGAATCATCCAAGGCTTTTGTTGAGGTATGGCCTCCACCATGGGCTTATGGACTTTCTTGGTTTTTCCCTTTACCTTCCATGAAGTGGCTTGCATGACCACCCTATGCATTTGTTGAGGTACCACCTCCAACTTATGCTTTGGGTTCCTTTCGCTCCTTTCTTTACTATATTTCATTTTATCCTTTTTAAGGATTGAGCGCAGGGAAATATTCAAGTTATTTAGATTCGAATTCATGTTCTACAAACAAAAATTAAAAACAAGGTCAGTTATGAGGTCTTTCAGACAAAAGATCTCCCACTCAACAATAGATTAATATCCCTTTAAATAATCTACTTGTTAGTCATTTGTTTTGTGGGACTGAGATCCAGTTTTTGCTTTGTCAAAGGCCATGCGACTTAGATGGGAATCCATCTAATCATTTCCCCAAAATGATTCTCAATTTCTAATGGGAGAAGCACTTTCATGCTGGGGCACTTCACATTAATTGCCTAGGGTTGACGCACTGTAACAGACCCATGTTAAGTGCAAACCTACAATTAATGTACTAACCATGATACTAATCTACCCCTACTCTCGCATGGCGGTATAAAAATCATCTATCATTTGCCCGCCTCATAAAGAAAGACTAATATGCCTAGCTTTAGAATGACCTAATTTACTACTCTAAGTCATGAACAAACCCTAATTTACTACCCTAACGAAATAGCCTATAGTTTTTACCAAACTACTTGCCTATTTCATCAATTTATGTGTTAACCGATTATGATGACTGCTTTGATACCATTGTTTGGTTTATAATGTGCTCTAAAGACTACGGCGGTAGGAATTACACACAAAACACATTAAAAGTTAGCCAAGATCATCATCAAACATAAATAAAACTTGATATTGACTAACAATTGATAACTAGTTATGTAAAAGAATAAAGTTTGGAAGAAAAAATCACTTAGGTATTCGATCTTGCAATGGGAGTTGCATGGGCCAAATCAAGTATCTAGTGTTATAATACTCCGGGACGACCTTTGTGACATCGTGAAAGAATCTCACATGTGATTCCTCTAGAAAATTAACACATGTCTTAGCAAAAAGTGTACTAGCACAAGGGAGATTTTCAATTCATCTTTCTTTGCCAAAACAGATGAGATTCATCCAAAACCAAAGGCACCACATTGATCAATTGGTATGAGAAGCCTATTAATCTCACGTCCCTCTTGGAGAAACCTAGAAAATCAAATACTTGGATTTTGGTAGAGTCTCACGGCTTGGGAGGTGTTTAGAGGGGGCAACACTCATGAAGAAAGAACAGGGTTTTTGGTTCTTTTTGAAAACAACAGTTTTGATTAATCAACCTTCTTAACCAACAATCCTAACACAATTAGGACTTTGTTAAGACTTTAATGAAAATGAAATTCATTTAAAATAACCTCCTTTGCTGTGATTCAATGTGAAAAAGTAAAAGAGAATTTCGTTTAATTTATCTCATATTATCCTTGTCTTAACTAAAGATAAGCTTCCTAAATTTTCTCCTATTTATCCACTTACATAGTTTATTTAAGACATCATATTTTATAAATAATCTTTGTCTTAAAAATCATGTAAGAAATGATAAATAATATTTCTCATCCATATTGGGCCCAATTACCAAAATTGGCCCAAATGTCCGATTTAGCCCATTAGCCGGATTTTGATGTGAGGTGAAAAACCAAAAATATCCTTTTTGGTTTTTTGTTATCCATGTGAAATATGTAGGACTATTTAATAAGGGTAATGAATTTAATAATTCATAAATCATAGGCGGTCTCTAGCAATACACTATGATCATCTTAAATTAAACATCTCACGACCGGTGTCAGCAACCCTGCTACAATTCAATTTTGTCCCTTGACCTCCGATATCATGATTAGCATAAGGCATGTCCCAAACACCTTTACTTAGCGCTAAATCACTTTCTTGATCTCTATGAAGAAATTGGTAAGTTCGAATCAATGACCTAATCATTTCATTCGGGTGCGGCCACACTCTTCCCAATCTTGTCTATCAAACAGATAGTGATACCTGCTCTCATTTTCATGAGAGGGTCAATCCCTGCACTTCACTCATGTTTTTACATTAATTCTTAGCATACCCAATCATACCCATACTTGTCGACCTTTTACGGTCACGTTAGGCGTATGTCAAAGTATATTAAAGGTCACAGTAAAAGACATAGAGATTTTATGTCTAAGGATAGATATTTGACATTGTAAACACTAATCGCTCTCCAAATACAATGTCCCATATTGTATCTATGCACTTCTACATATCCTAAATATATAACCAGTAGAACATGATCATCGACAAAGTACATACTTGTCTTAATTATCTCCATTCCCATGAAACCTAGCTGCTAGGGATATTTAGAATGTTAATCTCATAACTTCACGGTTTTACTATCAAGGTCCTCAACCTTGATACCTCAAGCGCTTAATTAACATTCTTGTATATTCTATTAATCACATACCACAGGTCAATACATGAAGTGATAAAATAATGCCTCATAATTTTATTTCTATATAATAAAAGTTACACACAATGTATTAGGGCTATGGCTTACACTAACATTTAGCTTATCCTTTTCAAGAATAGAGTGTAGGGAAAAATTTGAGTTGTTTGGGTTTGTATTCATTATCTACAAAGAAAAATAAAACAAGGTAAGTTATGAGGTATTTTAAACAAAAGATCTCCCACTCAACAATGGATTAATATCCCTTTAAATAATCCTCTTGTTAGTGATTCATTTTATGGGACCGAGATCTACTTTTTGCTTTGTCAAAGACTAGGCTAGTTAGGTAGGAATCCATCCAATGATTTTCTCCAAAATGATTCTCGATTTCTAATGGAACTAGTACTTTTGGCCGGGGCACTTCCCATTAATTGCCTAGGGCCGACGCATTGTCATAGGCCCATTTTAAGTCCAAAACTACAATTAATGTGCTAACCATGACACTAATGCACCCCCACTCTTGCATGGTAGTATAGAAAGCATCGATCTTAGCCCTACCTCACAATGAAAGTCTAACTTGCCCAGCTTTGGCATGACCACGTTTTGACTTTTGATGCCTTGACAGGTTGTTAATTTAGGAAGGCAATTTACTTTACTTACTATTTTTTAGATTAACTTTTTGATTCCATGGCTTAGCATTTCAAATGCGGATTTGACATTCGATAATATTTATAAACATTCATCAACGTGTATAACATGGAAAATTCTAGGTGTGGAAAAGTAAACATGCAATCATGGGCCAATGATCCTATAACTATGCCTATACTATTACACAGTATCTTCGAGCTTCAAGTCCATCTCCAATGGGATCTCCATCCTTCCTTCTTAGGCGTTCATGTCTGGACTCCCTCCTTTTTAAGTTGGGCCTCCTTTATAAACCTAATAAACACAATAGGCTCATAAGGCCTTTACAACCTAAAAATTAGGCCCATAAATGCACCATGCAAACCATTCAACATACAAATTCTTAACAGCCGTCTGGGCCTAAGGCCCATATGCTCAAATAGGATAAAATGCAACCCTAAAACATGGTAAATCTGTTTTCAATTTTAAGCCCAAGCCGTTAAGAGAAATTGTGCTTTGGGCTCCTTGAGTTAACGTACTGATGGGCTTGGGCCAAGCCCACAATCATTCATTGAATGAATATACTCAAGCCCACAATGACAATGACTCAATTTCTATTTTACATTTACACAAATAATAAAAATAAGTGTAAAACTATATGAATGCATTTAAGTCACGAAACATCAAAATAATAAATGAAATTTCCACTACCAAAATTCGCTCATTTAGAGTCCAAATTTTTGGACTCTAAATGCATAAATATGGACTCTAACTGAAATTAGCGTCCAATTTTTGGACGCTAAAATTGAACGCTAAATTGTTTGACTCTAAATTTTTAGCGTCCACGTGGATGCTATTTGGAGTCCACGTCGACGTCAAAATTTGGAGTCTCTGTGGACGCCAAACCTTGGAGTCCACATGGACTCCAAAGTAAAACCTAAAAAAATTAAAATTAATTATTTAAAAAGTGAAAGAAATATCAGATAAAATATAATATATAATATCTGAAATTGTTTAATGTGCGTACAAAATATGATACATAATATCTGATATTGTTCAATGAGTGTACAAAATATATTAAAATAGATAATACGTAGATCTTACGAAGGAGGTTGGTGAGACGCGGGACCATCAGCATCAAAACGTGAACGCGAAAAGTACAACTCCATCTGTCGCTACATCTCTGCAAATTTTCGGTTGTTCTCTTGCGGTGGCGCTCTAACATCTCTTCGTGGCATTGGGCATTCTCTTGTGGCTAGCGCTCTAACATCTCAATTCGAGTTCAGAGCTACTCGTTTTTGTGGTTGATCTCCATCACAAGTGTGTCGTCTCGCCGTGGGTTGTTAATCTGCTCGGTAAAAAGATGAATAGCATTGGACCCCAAGATGTAAATAGAACCTCCAGGGTCGACCCCTCATATTGCCTTGCACTTGCCTGCAAGCTCGTGTTACCCTTAGAAGATCGCTAACTAAGCGCGTTCTGAACACGTGTCTGTTAAAAAAGTTATGCAATAAATATATATGCAAGTAAATGCATAAAAAGAGATTGTGAAAATAAAACTACTTACACTAAACTCCGCGAATCGCTTGTCAACAAATTGGGTCGGATCATTGTGACGTGTGTGCGTACGCAAGAAAACATCTTATGAACCAACCTCATACCCGAGCGCTTTCTCTGAAAAATAAGTTGTTAAAATTTGAATTTATATTATCTATACTGAATTCAAGTATTAAAAATAGAGAAAAATGTACCATCCTCCTACTTTGCTGGCTATGTGTGATAGATCCCCCAGTGTGCAAGTCTGCTCGGGACACTCGATTTGCCCTCTACTTTGTATTCTGGTATACTCCAAATCGCCATCTATGCATCCCAAGTAGAGGAATCGATCCATGCCGGTTGTCTTGTGTTCGATTGTCCTTTTGTAAAAGAGCGTTGTATCTACGACCAGCCTAATTTTCCCAATCACGTCTGACCTCTTTGTCAGTCAGGTTAGAATCTCCGGATCCCATATGAAATTTTGCTACAAAAATATTCTTATTAGAAAAATTAATGCTAAAAACTACATACAATTGATAAATTTAATGCACTTACTTTCCATGCTTGATGTCATTGTTCTTTCGACTCGCTGCTAGTGCTCTTCTATTCGTCCGTACTGGGATCAGGTGAGGACATAATAATCTGTGTGGAATAATGGCTAATTTCATCGTAAGGCTCCTAACTATAATAGTTTTAATACAAATAATCAAAAAAATTAAGTTAAAAATTTTTATATCACCAAATTAAATTAAAATTAACTTACACGCCCTTTTCTCGTCTCTATTGAAAGATGGCGTTTGGATCATATCTTTCGGATTTTCTTGAAGTTGATCTAGTAGAAGTGGACGCCTAATGATCTTGTCGCAAACAATGAGGCTCTGAGCCAGCAGAATGGTGTGAAATCTATGGCTCATCAGACAATGTAAAACCGTCGACACCGATGCCAAAGTTGAATTCCTCATCAGATAGTGTAAAGTCAGGCTGTTGCTGTGCCAGTCCATGCACGAAAGAAGAAGGGGTCGCATTCGGAGGCACGTGTGACTGTGAGGGAGACAAGTCGGAAGGAGAAATGCGAGAGTCTCTCGGTGGCGCATGATCCGATCCATAATCATGCTGCGATCCCAGCAGACAGGGAGGGGGAGTTGATGCTCGCGGGGGTCTGGCGCCCCGTCTACCTACCAGAAGGTGTTCTACGTCCAGAAATCCTTTAAAAAATTTAAGTATTATCTAACTAAGTAAAGCTAATTTAATTCACTAAAAATCTATTTACTCATAAATGCAAAGAATAAAACTAAAAAACATAATAAGTATAATTATAAACTAATTCACAAATCAATTCATTAAATCAGAACAACAATTAATTCACTAAACAGAGCAATAAATCGCAATAATTCATTCCTAAATATTAAAATAAATCACAAACTTATAACAAAAATAACAAAACAATAATACAATTATGATAATAATAAAAAGAAGAATCACGTACTACGTAAAAAGGAAAAAAAATGCTCAGCTGCCAAAAACCTATAAGAAAACCGAAATTGAGAAGTCGAAAGTGTGGTGAAAATGAGAGGAGAGAAAGGGAAAATCGAATTTATAGCATATGTGGCCGTTAGCATCCACGTGGACTCCACAGGGTGTCCACGTGGATGTCAAACGTGTTTCATCCCCCCTAACCATTCACGTTACATCCACGTAGACGCCATTTGGCATCCACGTGGAAGACCTTTGATTTGACGTCCACCCATTTGGGCGGGCAAAATTTCCGCCCAATGAGGTGGAACTTGGCGTCCACATGGACTCCATTATTTATTTATGGATTTTATTGATTTTTTTTAAGTTTTTTTATTTTTTTCATAATTAGGTATTTTTTACATACATTTAAAATTCATCTTCCTCATCGTTAGTTTTGTCATCACTGTTCCATTGTTCTTCCGAGATTTTAGTTTCACTACTTGTTTCCGCTTCAGCTTTTTCTATGACAATTAGTGTTCCTCTTGGATCATGTCGAGGTGCAAGCATATCATCATCGTTGGGATCATCTATAATCCAACTAGATCCTACTTCATGTTGGAAGGCTTCATGAATGACTATTAGTCAATTTTTATTATTGTCATCTTCATCAAACCAAACACGTGACTTAACCTTACATACTGACATCCAGTCAGAATCAGTGCGTCTGAATTTTGGATATTCGAGAAATATACTTGGGTTGCTTGATTTGCAAAAATGTATTGATCTTTTGTCAACATTTTTCTCTTCTTGTTAATGTCCACAAACTTGATTTGCGGATGAATGTAACTTCCTCCACGGTGAGTCATATCAAACCATGAGCAGTTGAAGATAATTGCATGCTTCAATGTTGACAAAATGTAGTTAAGCTCAATAATTTCATCTACCACATCGTAGTAGTCTTCGTCTTCATGCCCAAAAGTTTTTCCCAAAACACAAATGCCACTATAGTTTGTCGCTCTTGGCGCTCAATATGCTTTGGCATGAAATTGGTAACCATTAACCATGTATCAAGGATATGTGTGTACAATCCGTGAAGGTCCTTGCGCCAATGCAATGATGTGATCATTCGCGATTGCACGTCCCGCAGGTGTGTCAACCTAAAGTTAATAATTCAAAACACATACAACAATAGTCGTTACTAATTCAAAACACATTAATTATTGCCATCTATATGGAAAGTAATGAATAATTTTCTTACAAAAGAGTGTATTCATTGTTGGAACCGTGTGTCCAAAAAAGTTTGTTCTTCTTCTTCATTGATGTTTGGATGAGAAGGCCGTAGGACATATGCCAAATAAATATCTACAAAATACAATTTAAAAAACATCTTATAATAAAAATATTGAAAATTATAATTATATAACTAAAATGTATATGTATTAAAATATTATTTAACTTACTCAACCAAATGCTCAATTTCTTCACAATTCAATAACACATAAGTTTGTATCAGGCGGCACTCCTCATCTATTAAACGTCTTCGAACAAGTCTGGCAGATGTACGTCTAAGATATGTGAAAATAGACAAATCGTTAGGGTCTACGCCTTCTCTTATATCATCACTCACACTATTACGAGTCATTCTATTACTCTTTTCGTGATTCTTGAAATAATAAGAGCAAAAGGTAGATGTCTCTTGCACGATGTATGCACTACATATTAAACCTTCAACATGAGCTTTATAATCAACAATGTTCTTTAATTTGTGAAGAAACCTAAAAATATAAAATGTCATTACAAACTAGCAAATGAAAATTTCATAACCTTGCAATATTTATAAGATGAACATAACATATATACCTCTCAAATGGATACATCCATCCATATTGGACGGGACTACAGAAAGCTGCTTCCTTTGTTAAATGAATAGGAAAATGCTCCATCGAATCAAACAAACTGGGTCGAAATATCCTTTCAAGTTTGCATATTATAATGGGTATTTCCACATGTAAAGACCGTACTGTTTCAGATTTTCCCTCATAACACAAGATCCTTAAAAATGCACTTAATTGTGCAATTGGTTCCCAATATTTGTTATCTAGAAAGCACGGAAAGTAACATGCATCAACCTTTGCATGAAAATGTGGCAGTCTTGACTGTTCATTCCAAAAATCCGTAGCTTTTGTAAATCTATACATCGACTCAAATTGGAAGCATAACCATATGGAAATTTGACAGATCTAATCCAATCAAACAAAATTATCTTCTCATCTCGGTTTAGCAAATATCTAGCCTTTTTGTACTTCGTGTCAATGTCGTCTGGCTCTAACTCCGATCTTCTGCATAACTTACGAATATCTAATCAGGCCTTTAAATTGTCTTTTGATTTTCCAGAAATATTAACAACCGTGTGAAAAATGTTGTCGTATACATTTTTCTCAATGTGCATGACATCAAGATTATGTCTAATTCGCAGAGTCTCCCAATATGGAAGGTCTCAAAAATGCTTTTCTTCTTACATCCAGAATCTCTGCTAACCTGTGCATTGTGTTCTTCTGAACCATCAACAGTTATTTTTAATAGTTCCATGCTTTCTATTTGGCATAATACTTCATGCCCATTACGCATAGGTGGTGCAATTTCATTTAGTACCCTTTTCCCTTTTCAAAACTCATTCCTATTATTCCTAAACTGATGTTCTAGTGGTAGAAATTTCCTATGACAAGCAAACTAACACATTTTTTGGGAGTGTTTTGGGTAGAATACATCAGTAAACTCCATACAATATGGGCAAACGTACTTGCCAAGAGTGCTTCATCCTACAATTAAAATCATTCAACTTACATATTTCATAACTAAATAATTTAAATTAATGATATATAACTACACATATGAATATGTACCTGACAACATATAATAAGCTGGAAAATTGCTAATAGTCCATATTACGGCCGCACGCATAACAAAATTTTGCTCTCAAGAGACATCATATGTAATCTCCCCATTGTACCAAAGACTAATTAACTCTGCTATCAGTGGTTGCATGAACACATCTAATCGTTGCTTTGGGCTACTTGGACCTGGTATGAGAACTGTTAGAAACATTACCTTATCTCGTATACACATCCACAGAGGCAGGCTATATGGTGTGATGATCACTAGCCAACATGAGTGTTGCTGACTGCTCCAAATGAATTAAAACCATCTGTGCACAAGCCCAACATCATGTTTTGAGATTCTTCTGCAAAATCTTGATGCACACGATTGAAATGTTTCCATGCCGCAGCATTTGAAGGATGTCTCTTTACTCCATCTTCTTGCACTTGCTCTACATGTCATAGCATGTGACCAGTAGTGGACTTTAATGTAAATAATCTTGTTAACCTCTTTGTGATTAGAAAATAAAACATCCTTGAATATGGCACAAGTCTGGCCTTCCCTTGCTTCCACCTTCGATGTCCACATGTATAGCAAGAATCACTATCTGTGCCACAATTAATTACTTCATATGGAAAACCCATTCCTTCCACCAATTTTCTAGTGTCATAAAATGTCTCTGGAAATGTTGTTTCCGGGTGAGAAATGTGTCTAGTATAATCTGATAACATGTCATATCCATACTCTGTTATTCTTAATTTTCATTTCAGACTAAGTAATTCAGTCGCTGCAGCTAATTGGCTAAAATAACACCCAGGCTATAATGGTCTATTTGCAGCTGCTAACATATCGTACATACGTTGAGCTTCTGAATTTGGAGGTTCCAACATGGGTTGAACATTAGGGATTTCTGCATCATAATTTTGTTTCTCCGTATCCATATTAGCACGTACACCAAAATTGTTGTAAACCATTTGCTCAATATTCATCCCAAATTCAACTATCTAAATTGTGAGACCAACGTTATCATCAACGTTGTTATCAGTACAATTCATACATCATAAATAATTTAAAATGAGGAAGCTGTGGAGAACATTTAAAATAATATGTTTATAAAATCCATCTATTCTAATGTATACATAGATATATGAGCAAACACATTAACCTAAACAATTAGGAGCTCGACCTCCAGCATCGTATCGCTCAGCCTCGCCAATCACGTAGTCTTGTCCTGGTACCTATCACTCTGCACACAAATCAACAGCAAACACAGGTGAGTAAAGAAAGTATACTCTGTAAGTGATCCCCTAATGTTATCAAAGCTGGGATGTAGGGGAGTCGTCGGCCTCCACGGCTTATCCTCCCTAATGGATCTCCCTATCCATGCCACAAACAAGTTATTTATGTGTTTTACGCCTTAGGAATTTATCCTAAATCATTCTCTCACTTTAGATATTAATTACTACATTATTCAGCCCAAAATTAGGTTTTCTGCACAAAAATAACGTATGTTTATGCCCAGGTAATGTACGTTATGCTTCATCAAATTCTGAGGGTATGAATAACATATGTTTAGCTTAAAATAACGTAGGTTTATTGGGTGTAACGTACATCATTACTCAAAATAACGTATGTTATCCTCAATCAGCATCATTCTGCCATATTTTCGAGTTACATATCATACTTACACACTTTCCAAGTCACTTAACATGTCAAACAACTTCCAAACACTTGTATAACTTACTTATACACTCAAACACAACCATTATTTATCTAATACATAATTAACATCAACATTAAGTCATCATTCCACCATTCAATCATACAACACATATGATCATTCACACTTTAAGCATCCCCACCAATTAGCCTCTTATTCAACCTTTTTATATCTCTTAAAACACACACAACATTATTGACTCAACAACTCAAATCCCACACAATCAAACACATAATCAACATGCATATACCATTTCTTCTCTTTTATCATTTTCAATCACTCACACGCAATCTCTCCAACCAAACCACAAAGCATACCTCTATTAAATATCAACAATAACACATTTTCATTCAAATCATAAGACACTCACATACAACCCATATATCTCATACCATGGACAAATCCTCGATGTACCGCAATAAAATCAAGCCATCCAAGTTTCCACATCCAACCACCATAACACATATCATCATATCCTCAAACCACCACACATGACACCAATCCCAATAGATCACAATTCATACAAATTTACATATAACCATGCAAGATCTTATCCATTCGCATAATTCATTCAATTCCACTCATATTTTACTCAAAGTACAAATAATTCATAAAATCATACAAGAGTCCATATCATCCAGTAACAAATTATGCTCATATCATAAACAAACTCATACACATTCATTTTCCATGCAAATCAATAACATGTATACATAATGAATGCAAATGAATTGCTGATGCATTATCCACACATATGTACCATGGGGTCTAAAACATCAGGTCTAGCCCGACATCAAATCATCGAGGTCTCGCTCAGCATCAAATCATCGAGACTAGCCTGACATCGAGCTCTCGCTCGACATCAAACCACAATTGGGTTAATTTGCCATTTTTCTCACAATCAGGCTAATCCCCCATTTTATCATAATCCATCAGGCCTTGCCCGACATCGAGCTCTCGCTCGGCATAAACATAACACTAAGAGTCAAGCTCTTGTGTTCTCAAACATTAGGGCTAATCCCTCATTTTATCACATGTGAGTTTTAAGCTCCTGTATAAAAATGCATGAACATACAACATGCTCATGCCAAACCGCAAAAATATGTATGAATGTAACTCCATGCATTTCATCTCAAATTCTCTCAAAAATACGTGCACATGAATGTTTCGCAAATCAATCCATATCACTCATAAGCCAACATATTTATACAGCCAACTCGTGGCATAAACAATATACAACATTTTGCAACTCAAAAGAGTCCATCATATATCTTAATAGGAACATTCGCAACATGTACATGAATTCTCAACACAATTCATTAAATCATTCATAAATGCCAACTTGTGGCCAAAACATTCACAACATATCATATTGCAAACCAACTTTCATAGTTCATATAAACATTGCATTCACAATACATAGACATGCATACCATATGAAATTCATCATAAGCTTCCTACTTATGATTATACAACATTTTCCATACAATTTATCAAAATTGCATTCCAAGCATGAAAAAGGCACTCACGCACCTCTTTCCAAACAATCCATCCACTATCCAAGGAATCACATAAAGGCATAACGCTTCAAGGCTATCATATAGATTACTCTCCTTCTCAATTCATCAAAGAAGACATTCATACATTCCAATCACATTCTAGCCAATATTCCAACAATCACATAAAGGCATACTCAATCCAAGTCTATCATTTAGCATATTTTCATTAACATTCCATCAAAACGAAATTTTATTGCATAAACATATTCATACAAAGACAAGCATACCAACTTAAGCGTCCAAGAACACTTACCTCTCGATCCTGCGGGTTCGACTCAACACAAATGCCCAATTCGGGTTCTGTTTATCTCTCATACACAAATTATAACACATTATATGTTATAAGCAACATTCTATACTTAATTTCTCATTTATCTAACCATTTCCTCGAAATCCCGAAATTCCCTCATAAACCATAATTCCTTAAATCTCATCAAATCTCGTGTTTTTCTGTTAATGGTTTATGGAATCGTAATCTACACTAAAAACCCATTAAAATCCTAACAAATACACATATT
>CANYCX013965199.1:0-15620 GCA_948193385.1 Breynia disticha f. nivosa
GTATGAAATCAAGTGAAATCATTCTTATTGATTGCAGTTTCAAGTCAATTTTTTTTATCAAAATTCCATAATCCCACAATTTTCTGGAATTTCACGACAGAGATGAAATTTTAAAGTTTTTGTTCTCTGAAGTTCACAAAGGTTCACATTATCAATTTCACATAAACATATACATGTATTTGATCACACGTTTTAAGGTTCACAGAGGTTCACATGCACAAGTTCACATAATATATAATCAACTTAAACACATGTTTTAAAGTTCACAGAGGTTCACATGCACAAGTTCACAAAAAAAACTCAATCACTTCACATTCGTTCTAAGGTTCACAAATGTTCACATGCTCAAGTTAAAAAAACTCTATTTAAAACACTTGTTCTAAGGTTCACAAACTCAAGTTCACAAAACATATAATCCACTTAATACATGTTTTAAGGTTCACAGAGGTTCACATGATCAACTTCAAAAAACAAAAGTTCACATATGATTGAAACAAAAATTCACATATGATTGAAAAAGATACTTTAGAACAAGTATAGGATGTTCACATAGGTTCGCTTGCACGAAGTTCACATATATGTATTTACAGACACTTCATTACAAGAATCGGAAGTTCACAAACGTTCGCATGCATAATATAACATATGAATTAACGGAAATACATCCTGAAAAACTGAAGTTCACATAAGTTCACATGCATAATATAATATATGGTTCGCTATTTTCATAATATACAAACATTAAAATGACAAAAATATAAAATGAATTTAAAATACTAACATATTCATAATTAACCAACCTAGGGTGTTATTTCTTAAAAAGTAAACTTAAAATATAACATCCTGGGTAATTACCTCCTATTAAAAAAATGTAGTCGTAACTAAAATTTTGTTTGAAACTATTAAAATTTTGAAATCAGATCCTATTCAATCTAGGAAGTTGTGTCTAAGATAATTAAAAAATAAATTAAATTTCTAAACTAATTTTTTTTTAAATTTATCTTACTGTTGAGTTTGTCAATTCAGATAATTTAAAATAAATTTAATTTAAATAAATTGTATTTAAATATAAAAATACTTAGTACCAAGTTAATTTTACATAGTAAAAAAAATCTCCCTACCTCATTTTTTTCATTCCTTTTGTATCAAATTCCACACGCATGCGTTTATCATTCCCAACATGCATGCCTTCACGTGTCACTCTTTATTTTTAATTAATTTCGTTCTCTTGTTCATCCCTCAACTCTCCTCTCACTTTATTTTCTTTTCACTATCTTTCCTTTATACATGTCTACTTCTTTCTCTCTTAATCAATTTTCTCTCTCTCTTAATCAAATTTCTCTTACATACAACATACATTGTTGTAACTCCCACCTCAGTGTCACATTTTTCCTCTCCTCTTGCAGCTCAATGCATCCGGTGAAACCAAAACACTCTTTCCTATTTCCATCCTGTTCAAACTCAATCGTGGTTTCATTTTCAATTTTAACAGGTTTTGTCTCAATGTAAATCTTCACCGCAACTTCTTTGTGGATTAAAGATATAAATAGATTTTTGGTTCGAACTTTAGACGAAATTGTTGGTGATTCATTTGGAGTGTAAGGTTCGGTTTTACTAGTGTTGGTTTGACATCATTCCTCGTATCCAGCCAAGTTGCCGCTTGCCAACTTCATCACCACCTACTTCCAAAGCCAGTGATTGACCTGGTGGTGCCCCCATAGTTCGATGGTGGTCGTGGGGCACCAGCCCCTGATTAGATTGACAAAACCATATAAGAGGGGCTTTTGCAGGGACCGGTAGAGGCACGACTCCCATCTACCCCACCTTAGGTTCATTCCTGTCATTAAATAAAGTACTAATAAATCTGAATATTTAATTTATTTATTAAAAAATATTTTAATTTTATATAATTTATATAATTTAAATAAAATAATAAAAATTCTCATTAATGATAATTTTCATAGTAAAATTCATTAAATTATCGGCCTTTTCTTGTATGGTTGTATACATAATTTGAGTTCTCTCCAAGTATGTAGTGTCAGCATCATACTAGTTATGAACCACCAAGTGCGTAGATCAATTGACGTTGGGTTGTTTTTGCTTAACCAGAGATCTCGAGTTCGAGTCCTAGGTACGCAGCTGGATTAAAACTTAGTTGAGAGAGCTTTGCCGCCCTTGTAGTGAATATATGGAAGCCTAAATTATTCAAGTCAAGAGTAATTTAATCACTTAAAAATAAACACCTTAATGTTAGACAAAAAAAGTTAATCTCAAGGGGTTGGTCTAGCGGTAATGACAAGACATTCGTATCCTGACGATCACAGGTTTAAATCCCCGCTAGTTCCCTTGGGGTGATACCATTGTAAGCGCTCTCTGAGCTCAGTAGTTTTTTCTAACCTTGGGTTAGAACATCATCCTCTCATCTTAAATTTCTTGTAACAAAAAAAAAGGCCAAATAAAAGAAAATTCGATTCAACAAATGCCAAATTTGACTAGGATTATGACTTAAAACATCAGTAGAAGAATGAATTTTTATCATAACGAGAGTATCAATCCCACAAGAAATTACTAACCTATTTTCAATGAAAATATGTAGTTTTTCTTAATGAAGCAAAACCTTAAGATGGTTGAAAGGGGAAAGTTCCATAAATATCAACAAAAGATTCACATAAGTGCATGGACCCTTTTATGTAGGCATGATAACATTGCGCATGCAAAAGCATGAACATGAAGACGTGAACATGAGATGTTATAAAAAAAAGCAAGCACGTAGATATTAAGAACCACTTCAGAAAAAACATGTATGAAGGCTAAAGCAATATGAGATTAGTTCTGTTTCTACAAAATAAATTATAGTATCCAATCACAAATATTCAAAATCCGATTTTCACGTTTAGTGTTTAGAGAGAGATACATAGTCCTTATGGTTACGTGAGATACATGAATCTAAAACTAATAAGCATACGCAAACCAAGTCAAGTCTTACAAAATGAATATTTCTTTTCCCTTTTAGAGATCAATTATTTCGCAAGCTCTTCTTTCTTACAAGCTTAAAAAAAATAGATTATTTCTTTGATTATTTATTTAGTCAACAAGCATGTGGAGATTTTCCCTTGGACCAGTTTTCGAATGACATTTGTGATGTCATGGTCACAATAAATATAATTTGAATTTCATAATTTTAGTAAGACTGTAATCGAGTCGAAACGAGCCAGTTTTAGAATGTTTAAGCTCGGCTCATTAAAATTTCACGAGTTCGAGGTCGAGACAAGCTTTTTATCGAGCTCAAATTCTTATTCGTGCTCGGTTCATTTAAAGCTCATGACCCTAAAACGAGTCTCTTAAAAAACACGTTCATGTGTCCAAAACGAGTCTCCTAAACGAGTCTAGTAAATGAGCATGTTTACGAGTTTATTACGATCTCATTAACGATATTGTTCATAAATTTTAACGAACATGTTCACATGCATAATATGATCACGAACTACAATTCGTTTATCAAGTTCATTCATTAATCTACAATAAAATTACTAATGTTTAGAAACAAAAGCTTTTTATAATCTTGAATTAAAAAAATCAAAATATTTTAGTCATCCAAAATATTAACATTTATCTAAAAAATATTTCGAACGTAGCTCAACCAAATCATAAGACAACATTCATAGACAGAGTTGAACATTAAATTTGTTCTTCTATAAGTTACAATATAAATTATTAACTATACATTAAATACAATATGTATCTATTTTATTATTTAAAAAATTTAAAAATAATTTAGAATAATCAAAATATTATGTAGACCTATGTATAAGACTATAACTCTATAAATTACAAGATAAATTATTAACTATACATTAAATGCAATATGTATCTATTTTATTATTTGAACCAATATTTTACAAACTATGTATTTACAAGGCTATAAGCTATAAAATAAATTATTAACTATATCACACATGTATTATGAACTAAACGAGTCTATTTATGAATACTTAAATGAGTATATTTGCGAACAATTAAACGAATATGTTCATGAACAATTAAACAAGTTTGTTCACGAGCTTTGTCGAGCCAAACTTTTGAATGTTCAAGCTCGACTTGTTTACAAAATGAGCCTAATTTTTTGTTTAAACTTGACTCATTTACTGATAATCCAAGTCGCTGTTGAGAATGTATCCCACATTGAATAAATAGAAGATGATTAAGTGATTTATAATGATATAGTTGTGGGCCTTATACAGGCCAATTGGTTTTGTATTAGAGGGTTCACAACCTATATCGTTCATTAGCTCACTCATGTATGTACGGGCCTATAGACCTTGACATGGTAATCATAACCATCTAGCCTGAGAGACAATGGATCTTGGGCCTAGTGATGAAAAACTCTAATTTGTGAACAAGTGATAACCGGTCAGATAATGATAGGCAAATGGCCTGACCGGGTTACACTTGCGAGGGAGTGTTGGGAATGTATCCCACATTGAATAAATAGAAGATGATTAAGTGATTTATAATGATATAGTTGTGGGCCTTGTTCAAGCCAATTGATTTTGTATTAGAGGGTTCACAACCTATATTGTTCATTAGTTCACTCGTATATGTGCGAGCCTATGGACTTTGACAATCATAAACGAATTACTACCGAGTAGAATGTCGACCAATTTGCAAGCGGCTCTGCTCATTAAAGCCTTGGCAAGTGCTTCCGTAACATTTTATGTTAACTTAATTCTAGCTTTTTTTAGAATTATTAATACCCGTAAAATTATCCAATATAGTTTAGTTTGTTGAATGAAGAAAGTAACATACTATATGATCATTTTTTTTCAATAAATCAAGTGATAGAATACAAAAGGAGCGCGTCACTATAACCAAAAAATTGAAACTCTGAGAAGTTACGATGAGTACGAAGATTAAACACGTCACAGAAAACATTAAGAGAGGTGAGTTTGCATGATCAAACAGCCAATCTAACAAACAAAATTGAAAAAAAACAGCTTCATTATTTATCGGAAGCAATTATCAATGTCTATAAAAGAGTAAGAAAAACTACTTATGAGCATTCGATACCAAAGTTTTTTTTTGTATAGTTTTAAAATAAAATGTGTTCCTCCAAAGAAAGAACATCATATATTTGTGCACTTCATTTGCATCGAAAAGCAGAGACAGGTCCAGGATAAAATTATAGGGAGCCAAGCCTTTGATGGAAGCTCCAAACTCCGACTCCGGCATGCAGTGGTGAGCGACAGACGGCTGTCGGCAACGATGACGTTGATCTGGTGGTGGCTAGAAATGGTTGTGGGAGTCTGGGTGGGAGACGAGAGTTAAGAGTTGGGACTATGGGGGGTGAGTTTTGTGTACTGTTTATGTAAGAATGGTTGGTTAGGTTTTGATTTTAACTTTTTTTTTAAATTAAGGGACCAAAACGTCGTCTGTGTAATTAGTTAAGTGGCCAAACGACGTTGTTTTGCTCAGCTCAAAATGATGTCGTTTGGTTTTCTTATTTTTTAAAATCGTTTAAAAAATGATATCATTTTCAATTTTTATTTCATTTTTTTAATTTATGGAAATTTAAAACTATGTCGTTTCAATTTAGAGGTTGTCAAATCTAAAAATAATAACTATTTGATCAAGTTTGTTAAAGCTATAGAAAGCGACAAGCAATGTCTATCTACATAGACTTTAGAGTTATATCTTTAGAATCAAATAAAAAAGGCAGAAAAGGATGATATTTTTTTTTATATTGGAGAACAAAGAAAACATAATAGCAATTATAAAAATAGTAAATAAAATATTAAATCAATAACAAGAGATACATGCAAAGAAAGCTAGTCTTCCATTTAATCTTTTAACTTAATCATCAATACCTAAATTACTTCAATTATTTTAATAGATTTAGTTATAACTAAATGTGACACTCTTTAACCAGTTTCAGCACTTCCAAAATGTCCTAACAAATTTCCTCCCACACCCAACTAAATTACCCTCACAAAATGTCCTAACTACATTAATTTATTAGCAACAATAAGATTTAAAGGATCATATTTCTTACTATCAATCAATATATTATCTTAAAATTGTATACAATCATTTATTTAATGACATTTGGCTTAATATTTATCTGACACTTGACATTATATGAATTTGAACGCATTTGTTAAGAAACACAAACTTTAATTGATGAACAAATTTCGAATTCATGAAATTTAAATTTATAATTGGCACTGTAATTATGACAAATCTAATATAGTTTATATCAAGAATTAACGTTATTAAAAAATTGGAATGCAAAGATAAGAGTTATAAAATTTCAAAGTACAAATCAATAAACAAACTTTTTTTAAGAAGAAAATACAAATCTATATAATAAAATAGGCCATTATTAAACTAATATTATCACACTTTTATCTCTATCTTTCTATCTTTCAGTCCCTAATATATCAATGTTAGTATAAGCCCTAACTCAATGCATTGTATGTACCTTTTATTATGGTTAATAAATTATGATGCATCATTTTATCATTTCATATATTGTAATATGCTTTGTGTATGATAAAATATCCATGAATGTCTAATCAAACACTTGAAGTATCAAGGTTGAGAACCTTGATATAAGAACCTAAAAATTTTAAGACTAACATTCTAAATATTCCTAATAAGTTATTTCCATGGGAATAAAAATGAATCAAGACTAACATAAGCCTATTAGTTGATCAAGTTCTACAGTCATAGATATGAGATATCTAACAGAGTTCATAGATACAATGTGAGATATTGTATTTGGAGAGCGATCATTGGTGAAAATACTAAAATTAAGTATATCTCTTGCAATGTCAAATTTTTGTCCTCAAAACTAAAATCATTATGACTTTTATTGTAAGTTCTAGTATACTCTGACAAACGTCTAACATGGACGTAAAAGGTTGAAAAATTTGAGTATGATTGGGTATGCAATGGATTGCAAATAGAAGTATGAGTGAATTTAAGAGATTGACCCTCTCATAATGATAAAAGATATCAATGGTCGTTTGATAGGTAAGATTGAGAAGAATGTGGCTGCACACAGATGGAATGATTAGATCATTCATTTGAACTTATTAATCTTGTCATAGAGATCAAGAAAGTGATTTAACACATAATAAGGATGTTAAAGACATGTTGTATGCAAAATCATGATATCAGAGGTCAAGGGAAGAGTTTGAGTTGCAGTAGGACTGTTGGCACTACTCGTCAGCTATTTGATTTTGGGTAATCATATTGTCTTACTAATAGTCATACAAGATTGCACACAGACAAACATATATAAAAAGATACAATCAAAAATTCACAAATGGGCTCGTTTTGGTTATTAGGCCAATTAAGGCAATTGAGTCAATTTCAGTAATTGGGTCCAAAATGGTTTAGCACATTTAATTGTAGTTCATTATTTATTTAGAGTGAGTTTAAGACAATTAAGAGAGAGAGTATTTGAATTCAAATCAAATACTTACCATGCACGATTTTTCCATAATTTTTTTGGCTTAAGAGATGTGTTTTAATTGATTGAAAACATCTTAAAACACCTACCATATAGCCCTCCATTGTGAGAGAAAAAAAAAGAGAGCTAAAAACCCTAAAAACTCTTCTTCTTCTTCCTTTCTCTCCCCACTGCCATGGCCTTCACATCAAATATCAAATATCACTTTTATTCATCATTTAAATAAAAGAAACACACTATTAGGGGTAGATTATATGTGCTAAGACTGAAATTTATAAAATTTTTGAAAGATCAAAACTTTTCTCGGGCAACTAAGTGTCGTTCTGATTAATTAAGTGATAGTCTTTGATAAAGCGAAAAGTGGATATTAGTCCACTATAAAATTAATAAAAAATGAATTATTTAATGGGATATTAATTGTGGTTTAGTGAAAGTTTTTTTAAGACCTCATAACTAATCTTGTTTATTTTCTATATAGAAAATGAGTAACAACTCATTTAATTTGAAATTTGTTGGGTTTTCTACATGTCTAAGACTCAATGGCAGCAAAAAATCCAAGACAAAACACATAGAAAACAGTCCAAGATCACACCAAACCAAAGTATAACAACATACGTGGCCTAAAAACACGATACTAGTTAATAAAAATGTGAACTTTAATATAAAGATAGAATGTTTACCTTTCGAAATGCTTGGCCGTGCATGTATGTATGACAAAAACATAACTATAACATCAAAATACATCGAGACTACCTACAAGACACCTCCTTAGGACTTCACGTGTAGTCCCTCTACAAAACTAACACTTGGATCAATAAAAATGTGTACTAGCACAAGGTATAAATTAAAATCACCTTATTTTCGATCCTTGGATGAAAGGCTCGTGAAAAAGTGCTTCTACGTGTTTAGTGACTATGGGCAGCCCCTATATCTCTTTCTCTCATGTGAAAAAGGTGACAATACTGAAATCTTGGTTTCTTGGTGGAGGCTCACGACCAGAGAGAGGAAGAGAGAAAGAAAGAATGTGATTAGGGTTAGTTTTTAAGTATCTCAACCTCTCTTATCTTCTTGGCCAAAAATCCTCCTTAGGATTAGGTTTTTTAATTTGTTTTGAATTTTAAAAAAAAATTTCTCATCCTAATCTAAGGCTTGGCCAAAAATGAGGAGAGTTAGGATAGATTTGTCCTTCTTTTTCTCTCTTCTCTATCTTATCTTCAAAGAAGATAATGTTCCTTTATTTTCTCCTTTATCTTATCTTATCATGTCCTAAATTAAGACATCATAATCCACATGATTATTGTTGTCCTAAAAATATGCATAAATTTTCAAAATTGAGCTTTTATCCATTCTAGGCCCAATTACCAAAATTGGCCCAATTACTCGATCTGGCCCAACAGTCGAATTTTGACCTAAGGTGAAATTTCAAAAAATACCCTTTTTGATTCTCTTTTATCCGTGTGCGATCTGTAGGACTATTTATTAATATTAAGGAATTTAATAATTTATAAATCATAGGCGGCCTTTAGTAAGATGCTATGACCATCCAAAATTAAATAGCTGACGAGCGGTGCCAACAGTCCTACTGCAATTCAAATTCTTCCCTTGGCCTCTCATATCATGATTTGCATAAGATATGTCTCTAACATCCTTATTTAGTGCTAAATTACTTTCTTGATCTCTATGACAAGATTGATAAGTTCACTATATATTTTTAGAACTTCGTTTGTATTGAACACACATGAACACTAATGAACATTATTGAATATTTCAATTATCATTATATGATTTGATTTTTTTTTAATATTTCATTAAAATGTTATAAACATGTGTTTTAATGGTTTGTATATTCTTAATTATTATTAGCATTCAATATGAATGAAAATAAATGAACATTATATGAATAACAATGTTAAAAGTTGAATTATTTTGTTATTGTGATATTTTTAAATTTAGTTTCCAATGAACATAAGTGAGCATCAACTTATAATCAATGTTCAAAATTGTATAGTTGTTTGTTGATTTTAGCTTTTGTGTACTACATTGAACATAAATAAACATAGTTTTATAGTTGATGTTCAAAATAATATCAGTAAAGTTGTTAAATGTTATGTTACTGATCAAATATTGATGATCATATAAATGTTCAATGATGTTAATTAATGTTCAATATATTATGAAAAAACTATTAAAATCAAATCAAATTATTGAAATGTTAAATAATGTTCATTCATGTTAATTTGTGTTCAAAACAAACAAAGTTCTAAAAATATATAAAAACATGCATGAACTTATTCGAATATTCCCTCATTGTTGTCTTGATTGAAAAGGGAATTAAAAAACGAGAAAAATCAACCTTAAAATCAAGAAAAATATGGAAAAAATAGAGTAAAATAGAAAAAGAGAGTAAATAATTCTAAGAGAGAGAAAATTCAATTTAATTAATTAGTATGCATGTGAAGACCATAAATGAGAGAGAATACACTAAATTAGTAAGTGAATATTTTTATGTATTTAAATTAAAATTGAACATATTCATACAAATAAATTGACATTCAGATATATGAATATAAATAAGCATAATAATGAATATTTTTACAAAATAAAACTTAATATAATAATTTTGTAACAAAAAGAAATCACAAAAACAAAAGAAAGAAAGTAAAACCACTGGTCAACTCACAATCTCACAAACAATAACTAAAACTCGACCACACATGAATGCTCTCTCTCTCCTATGAATACTCAATCCAGCCCAATTCAGTTTTCTCTTTCATCCTCTCTGACTGTATATTTATCTCTTCCTTAAAAATCTAAGCTCTCTCTCCCCCACCCTACTCTCTCTCTCCTTGAATCTCTCCTCCTTGTGGAGGTGCTCTCAGGTCTCTCTCTCTTTCTCTCTTAATTTTTGGGTTTTGTATGGATAGATCTATTATGTACTCTTCAGAAATTCCTGCCTTTACTTCCTGGTTTTAATTCTTACATGTGTTATTTTTTTGCTGGTTCAGAATAAAGATATAAGCTTTAAGTTTTGTTTTCTTTTGTTTTCCACAAAAGAGGTTACTTTTGTGGCCAAGGATTCATTCTTTAAATTAATTCATTTTTCTGGGTTTCTTGCAGATCCTAAGTGTGTTTATAATATGTTTTGTGAGTGCAGGGTTGTTGGTATAAAGTGAGAAACAAAAATGAAGAGCTTTGGATATCAACAAAAGAGCGCCTTTGGAGGGTGTGATGAGAGGAGAACCGTGACAATGGACTCTGTGGTGTGTCCTAAGCCACGTAGACTTGGCCTTCTTAACCCTTCTCTTCATGACCAAACCAAACCTTTCAGACTTCCTTTCAAGTATGTATAATTATTTATTGCAATTTGTTGTGTGCTTTTTTTTCCGCGTTTAGTTCTGTTTCGTTTGAGAGTATTGTGGCTTTTGATGTGATATTCTGATGCGAAGCTTTCTTTTAATCTTGCAGTCATCAAATCGAGGTAGGAGATTCAAGAGTTGGGCCAGAGATACTGGATATGATTCTAACAAAGGTACATATTTTTTTTGTTTCAAACCTTATTTTGTTATTTTTAATTTTATTTTTGGAGTTTCATTTCTGGTCTTGGTTGAGATGTAAGTTTGAAATATAGCGATTTTGCTCTTGCTTTCTTAGAATTCTATGTTCTTCTATACTGATTGTGTTCTAGGTTTTTTTTTTTCATAGAACAAAGCTCTGCAAATTCAAAATTGTAATTACTTATTCAGCATACTTCCTTTGTGTTAGTATTGTTCACCTCTTCCTTGTTACTGATTTATTTTGAGCTGAATTTACTGAAGGTTCTGCGTTTATAATGAAAAAAGAGTTACGAATTACTACAATCTTTTTCGAAGGAAACTGATCATCATATTGATTGTTGCAGGGGAGTTACGGAGGGGAGAGAACTGGTTACCAGGTGGCATCATCTCCACCTTTTTATTGTGGATCACCCCCAAGCAGGGCATCGAACCCCTTAATCCAGGATGTTCAATTTGTTAATGACCAGAGTACTGCTGCTCCACCATCACCGTCCTCATCATCAGCACGAATAGGGGGAGGATGTGTCCGAATGAAATTTGGGCAGAAACCAGCTGCAGTGAGGGTTGAAGGGTTTGATTGTCTCAGTCGAGATCGGCAGCACTGCAGCATCTCTGCTGTGGCTTAAACGAACAAGTAGATTAACCCCCTTGTTGGTTTCATGTCAAAGAAAGGGAGGAAAATCAACAAGGAGACTTAAAAATGATCAAAATTTTGACACTAAAAGGGGACAGAAAGGAGAGAGCCAATGGTAACAAAAAGGTACTGTTTTTTTTTAATGATTTTGTATATACAGGTTAAATGAAATGAGTGTTTTGGAATTGAGTTTTGTAACGTGTTGACCTCTCAAAACATGTAAATGAAGTGGAAGGTTTGATAGAAATTTTGTGAATAAATTGATTGGGAGAGGTTTGTTTGAGTTAGTCCTGACAGGGCTTTGTTTTAGTCGTTAGTATGAAGGTTGAGAAAAAGTTGTTGAGATCTCTGTTGAGGTCTCCTCGTAATCTCTCTGTTCATTACTAGTATAATTTAATCCTTGTTTTGTAATTGTAATATCAGGAAGTTCAATTTTCACGTTGTTGTTTTGTAGTTTGGTTTGGCTTGGTTTGCCGGAAGCATGGCATAGTACTTACTTTTGTGCTGATATAAAACAATATGTATTTTCAGGGGTAAATTATGCCACGAGTTGAACTTAAACATTTCAAATTTAACTCAACTCGGGTCGATTATAGTGCAAAACGAAAGAGAACGACTGAATAGCGGCCTTGGAGATGAAGAAACGGCCAAGAAAGGTAGGAGATGATGAGTTTAGATCTTGAGGTTTTGATTTAATTAACTGGAGGAAATGTGGTTTGTGAGTTTAGGTCTTGTACAAACGAAAGAGAAGAAGCATGTGAGTTGATTGTATCGAATGAAGAGAAAAATGTGGGTGGTGGAATGGAATGGGAGATGATTATAAAAGAAAAAAAAGAAAAAGGAATAGGATAGTGCAAAAACAACACATCAAAATGCAATTTTAAGAGTTAACTTTGAAAAATAAAAATAAAAGAAAAATTTTTGCAATAAAAAAAGTAAACATAGTATAAGATGTAATTATCCCTTAAATTTTTGGAACGTATACAAAGTGATATATGTGGGCCTCTTCATTCATTATATGGACCATCTAAATATTTTATAGTATTAATAATACATCAACTAGATGGGTCACATGTATATGTTGGATATGAATCCTTAACTATAATTACATATCTCGAACTATTAATATGGGATCTATTCACAACAAGAATCAGTGATAGCCACTTTGATGAGACTTTTTTTTTTCCTAAATTGAGGGAGAAAATGGGCAATTAAGTAAACAAATGATCTAAAATGAGTCATAATAAAATTATCTTGATCCTTACACAAAAGAATATGAACTAGAAGTTTAAATAATCCTTTATTTACAAAGTATAGTAAACCAATTGCAAGATGCATTTTGTGACCAAAACGAGTTATAAAATAACATATACCAACCGGAAATGCTCCAATTAGAATTGATGCTCTAGTATGACAAGTTGATAATATAACAAATGAGTCCATGATATGCCAAAAGCGTGGTATGCCGCTTGGTTTTAAAGATAAAAATCTAAGAAAAAAACAAAGTAAGAAAAATGACATTTCCAATATCACCAATGCTCATGAAGAGATTGAAAATAATAAAGCTAAAAAAATAACTCCTGAAGAAGTTCAGACATGCAAAAATAATGAGATCTCAATCAACTATTCCTATACAAGAAAAAAGAGATATAAATTAAATTATTATCAATAATACATTTATATATGTAGTGGTATTGCAAATGACAAAGATATTGAACCTAAATCTTGATGAATGTCGGAAAAGAAAAGACTGGTCAAAATGGGAAGAAACAATCCAAACTGAATTAAGTGCATTTGTGAAATGCAAAGTTTTTGAGCTCATAGTCTTAACATCAAAATTCATTGTAAATTTGTAGTTGACCTCTGTCTATATGTAAAATGTTGTATTACTTTAATTGTTCAGTTTTATGATATTTGAATTTGATAATAGCATGCATTATTCATTACAAATTTGTTTTTTTATTTCTAATTCTACTATTGTGGTGACATATGTTAAGAATTTACATATTATTTAAATCCTTATCCCACATAGAAAATATTGGTTGATTTAAAGTGAACTACATGTTCTGAATTTGTGCACTTGAACTTCTTAAGTTTCTAAAGGTTGCAAACTGTTTGTGGAAATTTACAACTCATTGTTCGAGAGAGTTATTACTTTTATGTCAAACTATCTCTTGATGAGGAGCGGGACATTACAGATCTAACAAGTTTTGATCAAGGGAGGACAAATCAAAGGAGATAAGTCTAAACATATTTCTTCGAAATTCTTCTTTACACATAATCTTCAAAAGCAAAGAGTTGTAGATGTTCGTCAAATTCATTCCATCGACAATCCACTAGACTTGTTCACAAAGTCAATTCTTACAACTAACTTCGAAAAATTAGTTCACGAGATTGACATGCATAAACTCAGAAATATTTAATGGAAATTATGTATGCATGAGCGGAGAACTTTATATACTGTACTCTTTTTTTTCCTTAGCTAAGGTTTGTCTCAATGGATTTCCCTAAGCAAGATTTTTAACAAGACAGTTGTAAAGTACATATTTTTAGAGATCTAAAGGGAGTTTTACGATAATATATAAATTTGGATGTCTAGCTCTATCCCTAACTTTATTGTAATTCTATCTTTATTTTTATAAAATATTTATCTCTTTGTAATTCTTATCTTTATGTACTTCTTTCTCTATAAATATCGAGTCATATTTAACAAAAATAAGACAATTGTTATTCTTTTCATATTATTTACAACATGAGTAAAATTTTAGTAATAAAAAATGTAAAAACAGTGTGAAATTTAAGAGTAAGAGATATAAGCAATGTTTTAAAACTGGACCAGCCTGGCCTATGACGCTATAAACAATTATTTGTATATTATTTATCTTATAATAATATTAATTTCATTATCAAGTATTTCAAAACTAACTTACTGTTATAATATATCTAAGCATTTGTTTAACATATACACATAAACATCCATTTTACATTAAGTTTTTTTTCCTTTACAAAACACTATCTATTAAAATCAGGTGTCACCTCTACCCATATCTATGTACGTGATTGATACAAACGAGCGGTACTAAAACCATGGATCGCTAGGCAAGTATATCTATCGAACAATAGTATAGACACCGGAGTATTGAGTGTCGATCCCACAGAGGCGGTCAAGTGCTAATACTATCAATCCAATTTATTATCTAATCTAATAAAAAGGTTCTATCGTAATTAAAATTATAAACTAAATTAAAAACTAAATTGAATGAAAACCAATGGATGAAGAAAAATCAAAACATGCAAAGAAAGGATTAAATCAAGATTGAAAAGACAGATATCTAGATTTGATTCATCCTAAGACTTCATACATATGTAACTCGATTTATTGTGAATTAATAAGTATTGGACCGCGGGAATGTCCAATTTATGTTAAATTATCTCTAGATTAACTTAACATCTAGGATTATGTTGATTAGTCAAAATCTCTTCTAAACTAAAATTCCTAATCCAACATTATGTTTGTTACACCCGAATTCAATCACCATCATACGTTAATATGTAACATTCTGAATATTTTTCGTCAATAAAATGACGATAAATTAACGTTTAAATATTAATATATATAGGTATACGAATGATTGATCGAAGGTTGACGTAAAATAAAATGATTTAAATTAAAAAAAAATTCGGATGACGTGGAGTACGCGCAGTGGACAGCGAAGTACGCGGTGTCGCTGCCACCCCGTGTAGTATGGGACCACCCCGCGTACTCTGCAGACAGATGGAAAAAAATAGAATTGACACCATTTCGGAAATTAAGGAAAATGAGACCCAAAATACATGTTAAATACACATTTTCTGCAGAGAAAATGTTGGTGAAAGGCTAAGGAGAAAGGGCTAAGCAGGGGGCAGAATTCTGGAGGTGACTTGGTGGATTTTCTTGGAGAAAATTTGCATACAAAGT
>CANYCX013966970.1:0-13103 GCA_948193385.1 Breynia disticha f. nivosa
GATTAGATTTGGGAATTTGAATTGAGAGAGATTTTAGGAGTGGAGATTTTGAATTGAGAGAGATTTTAGGAGTGAAAATCATGGGCTGATTTTCAGTTAATTAAAGGATGGCTATTTTTTAAATATAATATGCTTAGGTTGTCATTTTTACAATTTGCAAATTTAATGGTTATTTCCTCAATTTGCAAACCTTAAGTGTAAGGTTTGTTAAATTTTCCCAAAAATTTATATCATTTATTCTGACTAAGGCCTAAAATGAGGCTAAGAAGGCCCTGATACAATAATTACAAAAAAACACAAACTAAATTTATATCAATTTTTTTGTATTTTTTCTAAGATAAAATTTAAAAATATAAAAAATAAGAGCTCTAAAATATTTCATTCTTTTGCTCTTGTTTATGTCCTTGGGTGAGAAAAATGTTGTTCACTACATCTTTCTTCGAAACAAGATATTTATGCAATTTAAATAATAATTTAAAAATATAAATTTTGAAAAAATTAAAAATTGTAATTTATGAGTGTAAGAAGAAAGATCAGAAGAAGATAAAGTTGAGAGAGTTGTGGAAAAAATAGGAAGGGCTTAGATATTTATAGAAGTGGGAAAATAAAAAAAGAATAAATGTTGGAACTGACGCTTCCATTGGTTAAAACCAAAGGTAATTCACGGTTTTTAAAACATATGAACCGTAATCATAATTGTACGATTCCAATCGCTTTCGGTCCGGTCTGGCCCGATTCATTGAATTATCTTTTCCGAGCAGGACTAATATGACGGTTCTGATTCAAAATTTTCACTACCACTTCAACTGCTTATCAAATTTGTAAGTAGACTTAACATATTATAAACTTGTCATTGTATCGTCATTCATGAGGTTTATTCACACGATACATCTTCTGCATGAACAGACCACGACCCAAGTTATTCTAACCAACTTGGTCCCTAACATGACCCTCACGATTCTATGCTGCTTGTTACTACACCTGTGTTAGCCAATGTTGTCTTTATGGGTAAAAGTTTATTGGGTTTAGAGTTGAATGCTTGATTCTGTAGTACATTATTTGTGAGAAGCAAATAAATGCAAACAAGAATACAAAACACTATAGATTTATTTTTTGCAATCCAAAGGAAAGAAAATACATCAGATGCTCTTCAAATTTTTTTTGTTTTTTTTTCACTCATCAACTAGTAATATCTCACAAAGAAAACAAGAAACACACTCATTTATTGTTCAGGTTCAGAAGCAATCATCAAAGCTGTAGCTTAACCAGAAATCTCAATGCTCTTAACCTCAGGCTTCTTCTCTTCCTCCTTAGGGACAGTCACTGTAAGCACTCCATTCTCCATGCTTGCTTTCACCTGATCTACCTTGGCGTTCTCAGGCAACCTGAACCTTCTCAGGAACTTCCCACTGCTCCTCTCTACACGGTGCCACTTATCATTCTTCTCTTCCTGCTCTTTGCTCCTCTCTCCACTGATCTGGAGTACCTTTCCTTCTTCAACCTCAACCTTCACTTCTTCTTTCTTCAGCCCCGGAAGATCGGCCTGGAAGATATGAGCTTCAGGCGTCTCTTTCCAGTCAATCCTTGTGTTGGCAAATTGAGAGGTTTCGCGCGCTGATGCAGGAACATTGGCAACTGCATTGGAAGAGAATCCATCAAAAGGATCCCATAAGTCTAGTGAGAAAGGATCGAACACATTAGACCTCCTGTTGCCGAAAAAGCTTGGAATGAGAGACATGTTACGCGATAGAAGTTGCAAAGGCTGAAAATCAGAAATGACTCAAGAGATTGCTGATGGTTGTTTCTAAGAGACTCGACTGCTTCACACAATGAGAAAGAGCATACAAGGAATCCAATTATATAGCAATTGGAAGAGAATTCTGGAGTTCTCCCGCGAGTGAAGAATGGAAAAGACTAGGACATTCATGACATTTCCTGATGGGGCCAGCTCGCCCATATCGGTTTCATCCTTCTTATTATTACTCATTGCAACCCTTTTTCTTGTATATTCTTGAGCCTTCTAAGTTCTACCACGTTCGCTAATATTATCCAATAATCTCTTTACCAATCTCTTTGAAACGATTATCACTTTTTACAGCTAAATTTTACCATCTATAGCTAACAGTATTTATCGTTACGAAAGGTACTATCAACCATTAACACAGTGTCATTGAGTACAATTGGTGGTATTCTTTTGAACATAATTTTAGAGAAGCACAAGCTATTCCTTCTGTCAGTTTTAAAAGGCTTATGGCTTTGATAAGAAAGTCAATAATTAATTAGTCAATAATTAATTTTCTGTACAGAAATGAACTAATTTGTTTTAAATTTTGTATGTAGAAGTCATAGTTCCAAATTTAATTTTGATAAATTTAAAATAATAGATTACTATAATCAAGAACCATCTATGATCGAAGTATTCCTCGACTGGCAGAAAGTCCTGACGGAAGAAAACCAAATAATTATGTAAACTAACCACTTTTGAGTTTTAATTTGAAGAAACTCCACCTATATTTGTTATTTTGTGTGAATATGTTTTTATAGTTTCTTAAATGTAAAAATATCTGGTTTAAGTTTTGTTTCTTTAAAAATGTTAAAATCTGTTCAAACTCTCTATTTTTCAAAACATGTGCGTGATTTTTTGCTTTAATTATTATTTTTCTTTTCCTATACAATTTTAACTAAACTAAAACACTTTTTACACTCTCTCTGCTCATATATGAACAATAATGAACACTATAAACATACATGCTTTTTATAGGTCGTGCCGTTTAAATTCATGATTTTTAGCAAGTGGTTAGTTTCCTATTTTGAGTTGTATATGCCATTTTTTAGCAAGTATATATGATCATTAGTTATAAATATATATGAACAAAAACAAACACTATAAATATCTGTTTTTTATAAATTTTTTCGTTTGAATCTCCTCATTTTGTTGATAAGGTTGACATGTTATATAATGAACATATATGGAAAGAAATGTACATTTTTATATTTGTAAAAAATTATAGTGAACACGTTTTAACAAAAAATGAACTTAGTTCATGCGTAGATTGTGTTTTATCTTTTGTAGTTTTGTCGTAAATTATATAACGTAAAATGTTGATTTTTGTTATTCGCAGTAATTTATAAGTATATTTTATCAATTTTTATTAATGAGTAGGTTGATAAATATTGAATCCTCATTTTTTTTGAGTGGGTTAACATTGTTCCTTGATTTTAAGAGATATTTTTGGCATTTTTTTTGAATTTCATTGGCAGTAAATAATTTGAATTAAATTCTTTGTTGGCAGTTACTAAATTATAGTTAATAGGCATTTTCACATTTTTAAAACTGCAATCGTGCATATCTACAAAATAAAAAACAAAATGTAGCATTTTCACAAATGATAAAATATACTTGGGCATTGAGGCACAGTAAATTCCTATAGTGGGTATTCCTATAATCTTCCGGAAGAAAACACCAATATAAAGCCCATTAAGTTCATTTTGGATATTGATAAAGTTCACTTCAAGCCTTCAATTAACAATGAATTTTCCTATTTGAAGCTCCTAAAAATTAGACAATTGTTAAATTTTTGTTCCAAAGTATGAAGAATGTTTACCATCAAGTTCATTTGTTTTTATATATTTGAATGACATATTGTAACGTCCTAAAATTTAAAGGATTAATTTGATTTATATGAAAAGTAACTTAAAACAAGATCGAATCGGATCGATTTAGGTAAAATTCAGAAAAACAACAGATAGCACGGTCTGGAGCACGCCCTCGTGCTCAAGACAGAGGATAAGCACGACCTCATGCTCATCCTGGGAATTTGGCATGTCCTCGTGCTGAATTTGTTACAGAACAAGATCGTGCACAACGAAACAGAAACTCGTCCCAGGAAAGCACGACACGACGTGCAGCACGACCCGTGCTTAAAGTCGTGTCGACTGGGCTGATATGAACTGACTGATTGTAGTATACTGTTTTATTGGAAAACAAAGCAAACACTGAAGTTCCTTCAAAGTAAACCCTAGAAATCGTGAGAGGAGGACGTTAAGCAATTATTTCAGCAAGAAAGCCTTTAATTCTTGCAAGGATCAAGTCAAAGTCAACTAAGGTAAGCTTTATGATTGATTTGAGTATATGTAAGAGTTGAACTGGCTGTGAATTGATGTTATAAAGATTAGGAGTTGCTGGAAATATGTAAATGATTAAGGTTGCATCTGTTAATTTCATTTTAAAGGATTAGAATAAAGGAAAACAAGAAGTTAGTAGCTTGAGAGATTTTAGTGGTTTGAAAAGCTACTGAGAATGTAGATTTCTAACTTAAAGGGTTGTATTTGATGTTTCTAGTAATAAAACAAGTTATAAAGAAGTTGTTACCAGCCTTTACAAGTTTAAATTTGTACAGGAGGATCTGTACGACGGTTGGATCGAGATTGAGTCGGCGTCGGTGTTGTGCGACTTCATAAGATAGTCGAGGTAAGTGATTATTTTGTAAGTGTTCCTACACTTATTATGGTTAGATTGATGTGAATATGATCTAAAGAATTTGAATTGAAAACACTAAAAACTATAAGAGCTTGACTATGTGATAATGATGCAAATGCTCATATATATGTATATATAATGTTTTTATAAACAATAGCTTGAATTGTGATTCTTGCTTGCTACAAATGATTTGAGCATTATTGAGATGAGGATACTGTTATGGTTTAATCATGATTTAGCCTTTGTTATTACTATATGGATTGCTTAAGATTGGTTTGATAGTATGCTCTTTTAGCCATTTAATATATGGTTGATATAATTTTGATATATAAGCATGTGATTGCTTTGTTGAGCATACTTAATTGAGCTTGTGGCCATATGAATACATTGATTCATTTTGTGCTGCATTCATTGTGTGACAATGGGCCGATATCCTAGGTTGGGCCTAAGGATGATTCCGAGCTGGGCTAGATACCGAACTAGATTCGATGACGGTCTGGGACAGATGATTATTCTGGATGGACTTCTGATGCCGGTATGGGATCGAGGAAAAGAAAAAGAAAAGAAAATAAGAAAGAAAAACCATGGGGCATTGTGCATGTGCTTGCATTGACATTCATATGCACTTGATTAGCATTCATAATTAGCATGATTGTTCACTGCTTTGTAATTTATGAATGCTGGATTGAATGAACATGAGTTATGTGTATTTGTGCTTTGGTATGTTTTGGCCAATACAATGGTTGATTGCAAACAAGTATGATTATGCGTGTTGTGGGTATGGAAACACTGTTGATATGGTAAAATACTTATGCTAGATATGCCTAAGCATAAACAGAACTTGTTTGCTATAAAGTAAATGTGAACCAAAACATAAAGCACAAAACAGAAGTTCAATACGCCCTCGTGCTGACCAACACGTCCGCATGTTTGGGATCATTTATACAACACACCTCGTGCTTAAGATAAATCTGGAAATTTGTGACAAGCACGACCTCGTTCTCTAAAGGGCAGACCCGTGGAACTGGGAATTCAGAGATGATTAGGACATTGTGTTCATCGAGCACGACCCGTGCTGACTGTAGATTCCCCTGCACATTATTTCAATAGTATTGTGTTAATCACTTACTAAGTATTTTTATATACTCACTCTTTTTAATTTTTTTAATGATGTGCAAATCATAGGTAGTTGCTATCGGATCAGAGTTGCGGTGATCATTCTACTGTCTAGCGATATCGTTCGAGGTTGAGCTCTAAATTTTGTTTTCCTTTCAAATGTTGTATTTGGTTTTGTACATCTTCTATATACATGCGTATGCATATGTTTGAATTTTATTTTCAAACAGGATTTCCATCTTCCACTTCTGTATTTATATTGTAAATTTGTTTTTGGCCGAGATTTATAAAATTAGTGTGCATCATATTTTCTCTCTCCTCTATATATTTATTTATATTATATTGGAAAATTGGATTAAATGGATTTAAAATTTGAGTCTCACATTTAGTGGTATCAGAGTATGGATTAAATTCTCTGAGGACTGTGCCAATGATTTTCATTGCATTGATTTGAAAATTTGAAAGATTTGAAAATCTAATTTTTGAAACAGATGGAGCCTAGAGAAATATTGCTTGATCACACAGCCAAGTCCAGATATTCAGTTGGGGGACAGGGGTTAGCCCTAGTACCTCTAGAGCAGCCTGCACAGCCCAATGTACCTATGCCTGTACCCCCATATGATCTTGCATATGCTCTGTTCTGAGAGATGATACAAAAGATGATGAGATATTAAGGTCAGAAAGGTTTAGGGAGTTAGCAAAACTTAAACATTGATAAGAACTTTACAGAAGTAAGAAAATAGGGAGCTAAAACATTTGAGGGCACAAATGATCCAGCAAAGGCGGCTGATGATTGGTTGAGACATACAGAGAGAATTTTGACATATATGGGGTGTACTCCTGAGCAAAAATTGAGGTATACCACGTCTTTGTTAAAAAAAGTAGCCTGGAATTGGTGGGAATCAGTTCCTAATAGTTTGTAGGATCCTTCAGTATTGACTTAGGCATTGTTTGGATGTTTGTGGTGGGAAGGGAAGTGAAGTAAATAAGAGTGGGGGAAGGAAAGTTAAGGGAGGGGAAGGAATATGAAATATAATTTTGTTGTTTGGAAGTTTTAATGAAGGGGAAGGAAAGTGAGTGTAAAAAATGTAATATTTGTATGAAAAATACACCAATTCTTCATTTTACTTCTTTTACCCTCCAAATTGGGAGGTAAAGAATTTTTAAAAAATGAAGTAAAAGGAAGTAAAGTTCTAACCCCTTTAACTTCCCCTCACCTCTTAAAATAACTTCCAAACAAGGATAAATTTTAAAAAATTTTACCCTCCCTTCCCTTCCCTCCCTCTAATCTCTATCCAAACAATGCCTTAGGCAGATTTTCTAAAGAAATCTACAGATAAGTATACTTCTCTACATTATCAGACCAAAAAGAAGATAGAATTTCTAGAATTGAAGCAGAAAGATATGACAGTTGTTGAGTATGAGGCAGAGTTTACTAGATTGTTTCGATATGCTCCAAAGGATGTTGACACATATCAGAAGAGGAGAGATCGGTTTGAAAGGGGTCTGAGGTATAATGTTTGTACCAGGATAGCGATGAAACCCCCGACTTACGAGATGTTACTTGAGACTGCCATCAGGGCAGAGGAGTTGACAGCAGAGGGTGATAAGATAAAGGGTAAGAAAGAAGGAAATTGACAGAAGATATCTGGGTCTAATTTAGCTGGAGGATGCCAGAGATCAGACACCTCAGGTACTAAAGGTACGGGTGATGGTAGTGACAGTTGAGAGGCAGAGCAGGAGGTGGGAGGAGTTATTCCACCAGGTCTACTACTTATCAAGGCAGAGGTACAAGTACCTACATCGGCGAGGATACGCATCCTTTGTGTTTTACTTGTCACCAGCCCAGACATTTCGCTAGGGACTGTTTAGAGAGACGGGAACCTCAGGAAGGAGGCGTATCGAGACAGAGTAGTGTGGGAGATTCTCGGACCACAGCATCGACAAGTGGTAGTAGAGATAGAGGTGGACGCAGTACAGGGTCTACTTCTAGGGGAGGAGCAGCCTCTAGAGGTGGAGCTAGTGCGTCAGGTGGCACGAGTGGAGCTGGTGGGGCAATTACACTGATAGGGTCAGCACCACAGGCCCTAGTATATTCCATGACCAAATATTAGGCTGTTGAGGATCCAGGCATCATCATCAGTATTATTTCTATTTTTACTCATACTACATTAGTACTAATTAATTCGGGTTCTACCTGTTCATTTATAAGGGAGAGTGTAGTTGAGCATATAAGAGGTAGTATTGAATAGCTGGGATATAAAGTTGTTATTTCTATGCCTACTGGTAGTATTGTATTAATGAGACATATTTTGTGGCATTGTGAGCTACAAATTGGCAGGTCGACTTATTTAGTTGGTTTGATCATATTGAGAATGAACGAGTTTGAGATCATTTTAGGGATGGATTAGCTGTCCAAAAATCGGGCTATGGTTGACTGCTATTCGAAAAAAGTGATTGAGGTTGATGGTGAGAGGAGAGTTTTGTTAGTTGGTGAGAGGAAGGTTATTCCTTCTTGTCTGATTCCAGCAGTTCTAGCTGCGGGGTTGATTCGAGAGGGGTGTGATGTTTATCTAGTTTCAGTGATTGACCTGAATTAACCTAAGTTGGAGGTTAGAGATGTGGAGATTGTACGAGAGTATCCTGAGATATTTCCTGGGGAGTTACTAGTATTGCCACCCCAACAAGAGGCAGACTTCTGAATATAGACTATTCCAGGAGCTGCTCCAGCATCTATTGCGCCTTAGAGGATGGCAGCGATTGAGCTATAAAAGCTGAAGAGACAGCTCGAGGAGCTATTGAGAAAGGGTTTCATACGAACTAACGTATCACCTTGGGGAGCATTAGTGTTGTTTGTGCGAAAAAGGATCAAGGCAGAACATCAAGCTTCAGCCAAAAAGTTACGACCATTAGAGATTCTAGAGCGAAAATGGGAGAAGATCACCGTAGATTTTATTATAGGCTTACCGGGAACTTTATGACGTCACGATGCAATTTGGGTGATAGTTGATCAAATGACGAAATCGGCTCATTTCTTAGCTATCCGACAGGATGATACGTTGGATTGGCTAGCTGGATTATATGTTGCTGAGATTGTCAGATTACATGGTGTTCCTACTTTGATTGTGTCTAATCGTGACCTTAGGTTTACATCGCGATTCTGGCAAAGTCTCCAGGACGCGATGGGCACGAGATTGAGCTTTAGTACAGCTTTCTATCCACAGACTGATGGTCAGTTTGAGAGGATAATTCAGACATTAAGGATATGTTACGAGCTTGTGTGTTAGAGTTTGGAGGTAATTGGTATGATCACTTGCCTTTGGTTGAGTTTGCATACAATAATAGTTATCATTCTAGTATCGTGATGGCACCTTACGAGGCTTTATATGGGAGATGGTGCCGGAGTCCAGCGTACTGGGATGTTGAGGGCTTGCGTCAGGTAGAGATACCAGAGTTGGTTCAGTAAACTCTTGAGAAAGTGAATATAGTGAAAAGATATATGCAAGCAGCTCAAGAATGTCAGAAGAGCTATTATGACCAACATCATCGGGAGATAGAGTACGAAGTTAGAGATAGAGTTTTCTTGCGAGTTTCGCTTTGAAGAAACTTTATTAGATTTGGGTGATGCGAAAAACTGAGTCCTTGGTATATCAGGCTGTATGAGATTATCGAGAGAGTGGGACCAATGACGTATCGGTTAAGGTTACTAGATAAGTTGTCCAGACGGTACTGATCAAATCCTAGTCATATGTTGAGAGCTCCAGATTTAGAAATATCAGAGGAGCTATCCTACTAGGAGGAACCTATCAAGATTTTGGACTGACAATTAAAGAAGTTACGGAATCGCGAGATTCCTATGGTACTGGTGAAATAGAGTTTCCATTCGCCAAAAGAAGCTATCTGGGAGGTTGAGACTAATATGAGACGACAGTATCTGTATCTATTTCTAGATGTCGAGATAGAGCATTGAGGTATGTTCTGATTCTGGACTTCTTGTTGTTTGATGTTATGGTATGCTGATCAAGTTAATGATTTAGTGTTTTTGATTGTAAGTTAAGGAAAAGAAGTCTAAGATGGGTGCTTTTGATCTTTGATAATGAAGGAAAAGTCTAGAAGGAGATCATATCATTCATCTGGGATTGTCGTGGTACTTATTACGGGTATGTTTCTGAGCTTACTGGTCTGGTTAGTACTGTTCTTGCTGCTGTTTTGATGAAAAAATGGGATAGCATTGAAATATGGTATATACCTAAAATGTACCATATTTAGAATCTCTTCCGATTTGATCCAATTTTAATTTTGGGGACGAAATTTCCTAAGTGGGGGAGAGTTGTAATTCCTAAAATTTAAAGGATTTAATTTAGATGAAAAATAACTTAAAATAGGATCAAATCGGATTGATTTAGGTAAAATTCAGAAAAACAGTAGACAACACGGTGTGAAGCACGTCCTCGTGCTCAAGACAGAGGATCAGTACGACCTTGTGCTCATCCTGGGAATTTGGCACGTCCTCGGGCTGAATTTATTACAGAATGAGATCGTGCACGACCAAACAGAAAATCATGTCAGGAAAGCACGACATGACGTGAAGCACGACCTGTGCTGAAAGTTGTTTCGACTGGGCTGATATGAACTGACTGACTTTAGTATACTGTTTTATTAGAAAACAGAGAAGACACTGAAGTTCCATCGAAGTAAACCTTAGAAATCGTGAGAGGAGGACGTTAAACAAGTATTTCAGCAAGAAAGCCTTTAATTCTTGCAAGGATCAAGTAAAAGTCAACTAAGGTAAGTTTTATGGTTTATTTGAGTATATGTAAGAGTTGAACTAGTTGTGAATTGATGTTATAAGGATTAGGAGTTGCTGGAAATATGTAATGATTAAGGTTGCATCAGTTAATTTCCTTTTAAAGGATTAGAACAAAGGAAAACAAGAAGTTAGTAGCTTGAGAGATTTTAGTGCTTTGAAAAGCTACTGAGAATGTAGATTTCTAAGGTAAAGGGCTGTATTTGATGTTTCTAATAATAAAACAAGTTATAAAGAAGTTTTTAATAGCTTTTACAAGTTTAAATTCGTATAGGACGATCTGTATGACGGTTGGATCGAGATCGAGTCGGCGTCAGTGTTGTGCGACTTCGCAAGATAGTCAAGGTAAGTGATTTAGTAAATGATTTTGTAAGTGTTCCTATATGGTTAGATTGATGTGAATATGATCTAAAGAATTTGAATTCAAAACATTAAAGGCTATAAGAGCTTGACTATGTGAGAATGATGTAAATGCTGATATATATGTATATATAATGTTTTTATGAACAATAGCTTGAATTGTGATTCTTGCTTGCTACAAATGATTTGAGCATTATTGAGATGAGGATACTGTTATGGTTTAATGATGATCTAGCCTTTGTTATTACTATATGGATTGCTTTAGATTGGTTTGATAGTATGCTCTATTAGCCATTTAATATATGGTTAATATGTAGTTGATATATAAGCATGTGATTGCTTTCTTGAGCATACTTGATTGAGATTGTGGCCATATGAATACATTAATTCATTATGTGTTGCATTCATTGTGTGACACTGGGCCGATATCCTAGGCTGGGCCTGAGGATGATTCCGAGCTGAGCTCGATGCTGAACTGGGTTTGATGCTGGTTTGGGACTGATGATTATTCCAGATGGACTTTCGTTGCCGATTTGGGACTGAGGAAAAGAAAAAGAAAAGAAAACGAGGAACAAAAACCACGAGTCATTGTGCATGTTCTTGCATTGACATTCATATGCACTTGATTAGCATTCATAATTAGCATGATTGTTCATTGCTTTATGATTTATGAATGCTGGATTGAATGAACATGACTAATGTGCATTTGTGCTTTGGTGTGCTTTGGTGTGCTTTGGTGTGTTTTGGCCAATACTATGGTTGATTGCAAACAAGTATGATTATGTGTGCTATGGGTATGGAAACACTGTTGATATATGATTATGTGTGTTATGGGTATGGAAACACTGTTGATATGGTAAAATACTTATGCTAAATATGCCTAAGCATAAACAGAACTTGTTTGCTATAAAGTAAATGTGAACCAAAACATAAAGCACAAAACAGAAGTTCAGCAGGCCCTCGTGCTGACGAGCACGTCCTCGTGCTTGGGATCAATTTATATAGCTCGACTCGTGCTTGAGATAAATCTAGAAATTTGTAATGAGCACGACCTTGTGCTCTAAAGGGCAGACTCATGCCAACTGGGAATTCAGAGATGAGCAGGACCTCATGTTCATCGAGCATGACCTATGCTGACTGTAGATTCCCTTGCACATTATTTCAACAGTATTGTGTTAATCACTTACTAAGTATTTTTATATACTCACTTTGTTTGATTGTTTTAATGATGTGCAAATCATAGGTAGTTGCTATCATATCGGAGTTGCGGTGATCATTCTACTGTATAGCGATATCGTTCGAGGTTGAGCTCCAAATTTTGTTTTCCTTTCAGATGTTGTATTTGGTTTTGTACATCTTGTATATACAAGCGTATACATATGTTTTTATTTTCAAATAGGATTTCCATCTTCCGCTTCTGTATTTATATTGTAAATTTGTTTTGGACCGAGATTTATAAAATTAGCGTGCATCATTAAACTAAAAATTCCAGCTGCATGAGTTGTGGGCTCAGTGAATAGTCATTAAACTAATCAATATATCAATTAATCATATATGTTCATTTTTGATATTATCAATCAAATGTATTACTTTAAATCATCTATAATCAATACACATTTACTATTTTTCATTTTGTTGATCATATGATGATAAATCTGTATGTTTGTTTAGTTATCGTGCAACGTAATCGTATATAGCATTATAATGGTATGCTATATAATCTCCATCTACAGAAATAATCTCCCTCTACAATGTCATCTCCCTCTATAATATAAGTTCCCTCTACAATATAAACCCCTCTACGTCTGGTTGAACATATATAACCAATCCATACCTCATCATATCGATACCATATCATCACCATATCATCACTATATCCTCGCCAGTCATATGATATCACGTAACTCATAAATCGTAACATACAATCATATGTGAATAACGTAACATACTTGTTTGCCTTTTTTATTTCACATGTACCTGTTCACATTTCGATCATATTCATTTCCAATTTTATACCAATTTCACATTTTACCATTAAATCTCAATTCAAATATAAACTCAAGAAATCAATCAATATCGTATGAAAATTTGCATATCAATTATATGTTTAAGTGAGTTAGACTACTCACCTGTCAACTGAAATACTCGAACTGACGTGTACTCGTGTCCTGTCCGGCTCACCTACTCTGTCATCCTATAATAGCATATACGAACGTGGCCATAAATTCAATTTACAATATATATATATATCGATATGCATGCTACTATTCGATCCAATTAACTCCCTATAACATTAGTCGTTAATGATTCTTAGTTTAAACTGTGACGCCAAAATTCGTA
>CANYCX013967096.1:0-11076 GCA_948193385.1 Breynia disticha f. nivosa
ACAATTTACACGTCCAAATAATATTTAAATTTATTAAACATTAATAATGAACATTGAATAACCCAACAAATGATATTTTACGGCTTAATTCTTATTAAGTCTTGCCCAACGAATGATATTGTCAACTTATTACACAATAAGTTGTTACGTCCACAAAGGAAGTATACACACAATGAACTCCGCAATAGATTTTCAAAAATTAATGCATAATTTTTGCGGAAAATTCTATATTACCCAATAACACCCAAATCGAGATCATGATTAATACCACATTAATTATTATAAGTAATTCTCATTACTTAAACCTTTCTTGATTTACTAAAATTTTACCTCGATGAATATACTAAATATATTTAAGCGTCCACAAAATTTTAGATTAAGTCCAATCACCATACCCATTAAAATTCTAATTAAGACTAACTTAATTAGCATAAGTAATTCTTATTACTTAAAATCTTGTCAAACCATTAAAACAAATTTATTGATTTTTGACAAATCACAATCCCGATTATCTAACTATATGATTACGTCTAAATTTTGTAAACTTAGTATCGCAATTATATCGCGTCCCAATTATTGCCACGTTGGTCACTAAGATCATACAACGGTTCGTAAAATATAGTTTATTGGATCGCATCCAATTTCGTAATATTACATTTTATTTTCATTCATTTCCGCAATTTTCCAAACCAAAATCTCATAAAATATTTTCGCATAGAAATATATTTTACCATCTCCAACAACTTTGCCAAATCATACCTTAATTAAGAAATAAAATTTCTTTTCAAAATTAATTTCCGGATTTCATCGTTGATTTTGTTAAAACACATTACAACTTCAACGATTCAATCATTAATCCAAAAGAAAAATATTCTTTATTTTAAGATTTAGAAGAAAGATCCAAAATTCAATTTCTTTATGAACGCGGACACCTTTCGCAGTCAAATAATGATTGACATTATTTATAACAATATAAAATAATTCTTCTATGTAAACAAATTACATAATAAAATTCTAATATGCATTATATCCACAATATAACTTTATTAGAATTTATGGACAAATTATCATATTTACAATAATTAAAATATATAATTTTAATTAATTATTCTATAACACAAATAGAATTACGTGAAAAATATAAAAAAATTATACAATAAAGTTCTAATAGCTCTTACAAATGTATTGTAATTTTATTAGAATTTTATTTGACAAGTAGGTACATTTAAAATAATTAAAATACTAAATTTTAATCAATTTTAAATGAAAATAATAATTCTAGAATTCAAAAATTTATGAAAAATATACCAAAAATTCTAGAATATTTTAAATATTAAAATTATCAAAAATTGGAAAAATTTTGGTGGTCGAAAACCATCACACTTGCCACACGTGCCACCGAGAGTGTTATCGGAACAGTGAAACTGCGACTGGTTCTCGTCTAGACGCATGAGGCCATGCGCTTCACATGGCGCGATATGATTAGCGTTACACTGTTCAAATATTGGTGGATTCAGGGGCGGGTCGGGTTGAGATTCGGGTCGTGTCTAGGTCAATTTTCTGGTCGGTTTCTCCAAACGACATGTCGTTCGAGATGTAACTGAATGCTCAACCGCCTACTATTGCCAAGCGACGCATCAGTTGGTAGCAGATGACAACGCGTGTGTCATTTTGGTCGGACAGAAGGCTAGGCACACGAAGCCTAGTCGCACAAACAGTGGTGGTAGTGCGTGTCATACATGCGCTGCCTTACACAGTGATTCCGACAATGAGAAAAACATTTTCAGATGGTTTTTGGCCTTCTGAGTTCAATTATGTGGTCAAATTTTCCAAATTCCAAACTTTTATTTTTGGAATCGTACCGACCTAAGATTTTTGGTCTAAATTTGATGACATTTATACAAAATAAAATTATCGAATCAACATCATCAGTACCCACAATATTCTAGAAAATTAATTCTAAAATTTAATGGCCTTTCGGCTCTGATACCAATGAAAGAAAAATGCATATACAACATATTTATAAAATACTAATTAATTAACACATAATTAATTAAGCGTAAATAAAATGAATGGAAAATGAAAACCTGGAAATTCTGTTCAATGCAGCGGAAGAAGACGATACTTTGTTGAGGGTACGCTCATATCCACAGGTGCAAAAGCGTCAGGATACGGGCAATGTTTCACACCTTATCTTACACTGGAATTCGATCACCCGAGAGAGAAAAAAAGTTGGTTACTTTTGTGTGAAAGAGTGCTCTCACTTTCTCTTTCTTAGTGTGTAGAAGAATGAGGGATGAATGGTGTATATATAGAAGTGGAGGTACCTATTGGTGAATAGGTATCCTTTTACACACAATTACACTTTAGTCCCTAAACTAAAAGTGTTTCTAATTTAATCCTTCTATCAAATAAATCATAATTAAGTTGCTTAACTTAATTATATTTATTTGACAACCCAAACTAAAACGTTCTATACTCTTACCGTATTAATCAAGTACTTTATTAATCATATTATCATAAAAGTACGCATATTTCAAAACTTTTCTCGTAATACACATATACAATAAAAAATTAATTAAATTTGAATAATAGTTAACAACTTAAATTTTGAAGTTATTTATGTAGTTGAATTTCAATATAATAAAAAATTAAATAAAATTAAATTATAGTTAGCAACTTAAATAAATATTAACTTTTTTTAAAAAAATGAAATACAATAATTAATTATACAGACTGTTAGATTAAAGGTGAGTAGCATTGAGTCCCTAACTTGGTTTTGATAATGTGAAACTTTTTAAAGTGATAAAGGTTGATTTGCAGGTTAAAAACATCATTCTGGAACTCAGTAACGTACGTTATGCTGGAAGCTTAACGTACGTTATTCTTGAAAAAACCAAGATTCCCAGCAAGACGAGTAACGTATGTTTTGAGCAGAGTAACGTACGTTATTGGACTTAACGTACGTTAGTTGGAATTGGTAACGTACGTTAGTAGACTTGCAGTTTTGGCCGAAGTAAAACAGAGACTCACGGGTGGTGGCAGCTGGAGCATAACGTACGTTATGAAAAGTGGTTAACATATGTTAATTCTGTAACGTATGTTTCTGGAGTGAGTAACGTACGTTAACGACTCTGACACATCATTAAATGCGTGGGCATTTCAAACTCAAACGGCTAGTTTATGTGTCTAACGACCATAAACACAATAGAGAGGTATAAAAGACTTTAAATAACTGCTGGGAACATAACTACAACTTCAGAAAACATAAAGTGCAATCTAGTGAACAAAGTTTTCATCAAGTGACAAACATTTGAACAATTTTCAAGAAGAATAGTTGAAACTTTGTAGAAGCAACTTGTAATTGATTATTAGAAGTGCTTGTGTCTAGCTAATTGCTGAGAATAGAAAGTGATCATTGTAATAGAGTTCTCACTTGTCTTGAAAGTGAATTTGTAAAAGAAAGATATTAGTGGAAGTGTACAAATCCTTAGTAAAGGTACTAAGGTAGTGGAGTAGGTAAGGTTGTGCCGAACCACTCTAAATTCCTGTGTTGTTTCTTCTTCTTTACTACTTTACTTTGTAATTATGTATCAATTCTATAAGAACAAAGAAAAGGGCACGGTTCAAGATTCAACCCCCCTTCTCTTAAATCCTACAATTGGTATCAGAGTGGGTTCTCTTGATAGGATTAACATTCAAAGAGTAATTGATCAAAGATGGCATTGAACATTGGAGGAAGTGAGAACTATGGGTATGCTATCGATAGACCTCAATTCTTTGATAGGTCTAATTATATGATGTGGAAAAAGAGGACGATGATCTTCATCAAATCACAAGATATAGAGATATGGAAAGTAATTGCAATCGGTCCTAATGTACCTAGAAAGACAAATGGAGAAATCAAGAGGGAAAGTGAATACAATGATGAAGATTGGAGAGGAGAGCAAACAAATTCAAAGGCAATGCAGATGTTATATTGTGCATTGAATCCAGAAGATTTGAATAGAGTAGCATCATGTGACAATGCAAAGGAAATATGGAAGATGCTTGAGGTTACACATGAGGGAACTACTCAAGTGAAAGAAATCAAGATCAACATGCTCCTTCATGATTATGAACTCTTCACTATGAAGGATGGGAAAGCATTACGACTATATTGGATAGGTTTGCCGAGATTACCAATGGGTTGACATCATATGGAAAACCTATTCTAGAAAGTGATAGAGTGAAAAAGATATTGAGATCACTACCTAAAGAATGGGATGCTACGGTTACCGTTATTATGGAGTCCAAGGACTTAAATAAGCTAGAATTTAGTGCTTTGGTTTGTTCTCTCTTACATTATGAAATAGTTTTTAAAACTAGAGGACTCAAGATTAAGGACAAAGAGAAAGAAAAGGGAATAGTTCTTAAGGCATCTCATGAGGTTAGTGAGGAGGAGCATGGGGACTTGGAAAAAGATGAAGAAGTTGCTCTTTATGCAAAGAACATGAGGCGATACAAAACTCTCCTTGAGAGAAGAAGGAGAGAATTAAAGAAAGATCTAAAGGGACACTTCAAAAGGAATACCTCCTCAAACTATAGAAAGAATGATGACACTTGCTACAATTATGGAAGAATTAGACATCATCAAAAATATTGTAGAATGTCATCATTAAAGCTCCCACACGAAAAGAATAATGGTAAGGAAAAAGAATCTTACATAGCTACTTAGAGCGATAAGGAGGATGAGGATGAAAGAAGAAAGGAGAACAACCTAGCTCTCATGGCCCTCGAATCATAGTTTAGCATTGAGGAGAGTGAGGTAAATCTCTTAACCAATGATGATGAACTACTTGATGCTTTTGAATCCTTACATGTTGATTATTCAAATGCAATTAAGGATAATAAGGTTCTTAAAAAGAAAATTAAGTTGCTAGAGAGTGAGAATGAAGAGTTTCTTGCATCTTTGAGTAAATCTAATGATCATACTAAATGCTTACTTGAATGTGAGGAATTAAGATCTCAACTTGATAAGGCAAGGGAAGAGTTTAATATGATTATTAGTAAATATACAAATGACAATGAAAAATTTGAGCAAATGTTAAAAAAGTAAAGATATACATTATCTAGATGTGGTCTAGGTTGCAAAGAATTTGAGGAAGAACAACCATTGCTAAACAAACTGGATCACATACTAAGAGCAAGATTAATTTAAAAGTGCCTAAATGTAAAAGATGTTTGAGAATTGGTCATAGCTCTTATTCATGCCATGCCTTTAGATGAGTCATAAAGGTTGTGAAAATTTGGGTTCTGAAAGGAACTAAAGTTGATAATAGAGTATTTATGGCTAACGATAAAGGACCCAAACTAGCATGGGTACCAATCAAAAGCACATGATTCTTATTTTGTAGGTACATGGAAAGAAGAGGAGCATCTCAGGTATGTGGTACATTGATAGTGGATGTTCTAGACATATGAGTGATGACAAAAGCCTCTTTGGATCACTTGAACGAAAAGAAGATGGTCATGTTACCTTTGGAGACAATAAGAAAGGTAAAATCATTGGTATAGGTAAAGTGGGTAAGGAACCTTTGCCTACCATTGATAATATATTAGTTATTGATGGTTTAAAACATAATTTGCTAAGTGTTTCTCAATTATGTGATTTAGACTCTGAGGTAAAATTTGAATCAACTCATTGTGTTGTGTTAAAAGAAAATAAAATAGCATTTATAAGTGTAAGACAAGGTAATGCTTATGTTGTTAATTTGCAAGATGAGGTATCCTTTAATGAAAAATGCTTAGTATCAATAGATGAAAATGCAAATTTATGGGATAGAAGATTAGTACATGCACCACTTCCTTTGTTTTCTAAATTATCTAAAAATGAAGATGTTAAAGGTTTTCCTAAACTTAGGTATATCATAGATCATTTGTGTGAACCTTGCATTAAAGCTAAACATAGTAGAGGATCTTTTAAACCTAAGAAAGAACTATGTACTTCTAAAATTCTAGAGCTTGTGCATATGGACTTAATAGGACCCTCTAGACATTTTAGTTTAGGAGGTAAATTATATACTCTTGTTATTGTGGATGATTATTCAAGATTTACTTAGGTTTATTTTTTTGCTAATAAAAGTGATACCTTTAATGAGTTTGCTAAGTGGTGTAGATTAGTTCGAAATGAAAAGGGCTTAGCAATCATAGCAATAAGGACGGATCATGGGGGAGAGTTGGAGTCCAAGCCTTTTGAATATTGGTGTGGAAAGTACGGTATAGAGCACAACTTTTTGGCTCCAAGAACACCCCAACAAAATGGCGTTGTAGAGAGAAAGAATCAGACTATGGAAGAAATGAGCAGCACAATGTTGAATGAGTACAATCTACCTAAGTAGTTTTGGGCCGAAGCAATGAACACAACATGCTACACCATCAATAAAGTACATCTTCTGCGGGACCAAATGAAGACCCCTTATGAGATGTGGAAAGGTAAGAAACCCAATATCTCTTACTTTCATCCATTCTTTTGCAAGGTATATATCTTGACTAATGGAAAAGACAACTTAGGAAAATTTGATTCTAAATCTGATATTGGCATATTCTTAGGATATTCTAATCATAGTAAAACATATAGAGTGTTTAATGCTAGGACTAATATGATTGAGGAATCTATTCATGTTAAATTTGATGATTTAATCTCACCTCCAAGAAAGGTAGTTTTTGTTGATGACTATGATGTAGGTGAAACTTCAAAGAAAGGTGAACAAGGTGCTAATAAAATGACTCAAATTGAGGAATCTATCTAAGATGAGGTTAAAGAGGAAAGTGAAGCACTTGTTCCATTTGAGAAGGGTTGGGCACATGTCAAAGAACACCCCTTGGATCAAATCATTGGCAAAGTAGAGGATGGAGTTAGGACTAGAAGAGGATTACTTGAATATCACAAAAATTTTTCCTTCGTCTCAATGGTAGAGCCCAAGAACATCAAGAAAGCCTTAGAGGATGATAAATGGAGTATGGTCATGCAAGAGGAATGTAATCAATTCAAAAGGTGCAATGTTTGGGAGTTAGTTCATACACCCAAAGACAAGGCAATTATTGGGGTTAAGTGGGTTCATAAGATAAAACATGATGTATATGGAAATCCAATTAAGAGCAAGTCTAGGTTAGTGGCTTAAGGGTTTAACCAAGAAGAAGGTTTAGATTATGAAGAGACATTTGCACCGATAATAATATTGGAAGCAATTCGACTATTATGTGCATATGCGGATCACAAGAAGATAATAATACCAAATGGACATTATGAGCGCCTTCTTGAATAGTGTGATTCAAGAAGAAGTATATGTTAAGCAACCACTGGGATTTGAAGACCAAGAATACCCGGATCACATGTACAAGTTGAAAAAGGCACTATATGGGTTAAAGCAAGCACCGAGAGCTTCGTATGAAAGGTTAAGCTCTTTTCTATTCCATCATGGCTATGAAAGGGGTCATGTGGATAACACTCTCTTTATTAAAAAGCTTAAAATGATGTACTTATTTGCCAAATTTATGTGGATGATATTGTATTTGGTACTACTAACCCCTTCATGAGTGATGAATTTTATTCTTTGATGAAAAGTGAATTTGAGATGAGCATGATGGGGGAGTTCACATTCTTCATTGGACTTTAAATAAAACAAAAAGAAGAAGGAATCTTCATTAACCAAACCAAATACACCAAGGATTTGCTAAAGAAGTTCAAGCTTCAAGATTGTAAAGAAATGCAAACTTCGATGGCATCTACATTAATGCTTGATAAAGGTGAAAATGGAAATTCGATGGATGTAAAGCTCTATAGAGGTATGATCGGTTCACTCCTTTATTTAATGGATTTTAGACCCGATATTATGTTTGTGACTTGTATGTTTGCTAGGTTTTAATCAAACCCTAAAGAATCACACTGAATTGTATGCAAAAGGATCATTAGATATTTGATTGGAACTATAGGATTAGGACTTTGATATCCTTCTTGCTTAGATTTTAACCTTGTTGCTTATAGTGATGCAGATCATTATGGATGCAAATTGGATAGGAAAAGTACTAGTGGGTCATGTCATTTTATAGGATCATGCCTAATCTCATGGAGTAAACTAGTGTAGCTATATCTATGGCCGAATCGAAATATGTAGCTGCGGGAAGTGCTTGTGCACAAGTTTTGTGGATAAAATACCAATTAGAAGAATATGGCATAAAACTTGAAAATATTCCCATAATGTGTGATAACACTAATTCCATCAACCTTAGAAAAAATCCAATAATGCATAGTAGAACTAAACACATTGAAATAAGACATAACTTTCTAAGAGATCATGTTCAAAAGAATAATATAAGCCTAAAGTTTGTTAAAACAAATGATCAATCAGCAGATATTTTCACTAAACCTTTAGATAAAATGAATTTTGGTTCAATAAGGTTTAAGCTAGGAATATATGGTTTAAATGAAGTATAAATTGATTTTTAATGATGTTATGGTTAATTGTGTTATTGGTTCATGATTTAGTGATTTTTGATGCATAATTGTTTGAATTTTGATCACATGCTTGAGTTGTTTGATTTGATGTTATATAATGTTAATTAATGTTGATTTGATAAGATATGATGTTTTGATATGGTTATGAGGTTAATTTTGGTTGGATGATGTTGTTGGGAATTGATTTTGATAAATATTGAATGTTTTGTAGTATTGCATAATTGATGGTGGTATGTTTTTGATGTGTTGATGATAATGTTATTAAGTGTTATGCTTTGTTAAATGATTAATCTTGAATAGGTGATGTTAATTTGATTAGAATTGATTTTAAATTGAATTATAGTTGCATTCATGACAAATGTGATGATTATTATGTAAAGTATGTAATTGTGCAAATCTGTCTTAAAGTTATGGTTTTTGCATGCTTACAACATAATCATACATTAATATGGTCCTGGGATTGACAGAATATGATCGGAAGGTAAAAGATAGTTGTCGGGATGATAGTTGTTGTTACTGCAGAAAATTAATGTATGCTTCTGAGGATGAATAATGTATGTTATTCTGAAAAGCCAAACATCAAGAATAATGTAGGTTACAGGCAGTCTGACATACGTTACGATATTAACGTACGTTACCTCTGTAGATATCGTACGTTATCAAGGATCAGAGGCTTTTAAAAATAGAAAAGCGGGTCATTTCCACACTTCCCTTTCAACCAACACGCGATGCCCCTCACAGAAACCTACCCCCAATTCTTAAAAAAAGTACGTTAAACGCTCAAAACTTGTTCCAAAACACTCCCACATCATCCTTAACCAAGACTCATTCATCAATCACTCTTAGAAACATCAATTTCGTTCGAATTCAACCAATTTTCAAAAACCTTAGAATCCCTAAAACATCAAATAGCACCCAAAAGAGCTATAAAATTCACAAGGAGAGGTGAAGGAAACATCTCTAGGCCATCTTCGGACTACGATGACACTCGATTTGTAAGTAAGAAGGCTCAAACCTACTTTGAGAATGTGTTGAGTAGTGAATCCATGTTAGAGAGCTTGTTCTTCATTTATGATTCCTTGGGGACAGTTGGATTAGATATTGAGCCTACATTCAGACACGTAGGATTTAATTCTTTTGTATCTCGGGTGTTCCCTATACATGAAATTTCAGTTCGGGAGTTTTATACTAATATGTCACTTTCTATAGATGAGTTTGGAGAGCTGTATATTCATTCTCGGGTAAATAAAATGGATATAGAGTTTATCGAGAGTAATTTAGGTTCGTGGTTTTAGCTGAAACAACGTGGATACAAATGTTTGGGGGAGTTTTGAATATAATGAGGATGAGGACAAAGAGTATTTGACTAACCTGGATTTGGAGCTTAGCAGCAAAAATAATATGGATAGAGCGATTAGATGGATAAAATCACAGTCACGTCTTGCGGATAAAGATAGGGAGTTGGACTACAACTCCTTTGGGATTCAGATGCGAATGGTGCACAGTGCTCTCATTAGAGCGATTACTCATAAAGTTCATACTCAGAGTTTACTGGGAGGTATAGATGTGGAGGTCATGTACCATGTTTTGAGAGGTAATGAGGTGAACCTCTGTTTTATCATGATGTCCTATATAATTAGTAAGGCAGAGATGATGTTTAGAGACAACTATGGGACCCATACCAGAGAGAGAAGAGTTGGTTTTCCTTTTGGATCCATTCTTACCCACATATTTAGTCAGTGTGGTGTTGATATGAGCGGACTAAGAGGTGTTATGGTTCATAGCAATCAGATAGTTTGAGACTCTTATTTGAGGACCATGAGGTATTATAGGACCAGAGATGATGGTTGGGTGTTCTACCGCTTCATTGTCGACTGGACAGTTTTACATGATGGTAATTCATATACAGGAGCTGACATTATACCTCCTCCTTGTTGACTAAAATGAAGTATTCATTTATATGTTTTGATAATGTGCTAAATTGATAATGTAATAAATTGATAAATATGTTAAAATTATTTAAGAATCATTTATATGTTTTGATAATGTGTTAAATTAATCATGTGCTAAATTGATAAATGTGTTAAGTGTTATTTGTGTTTTAATTATGTGAAAGAATTATTCTTGTATGAATAATATTTTACTATTTATTGATTCGTAAAATATGATATTATTTGTACGTAAATAGTGATGCATAATCTGGATAATTATTTTGTGAACTTATATGAAAATATATTATGTTTGATTAAATAAAAATAGTGCAACACAAAAATACACGTATGAAATAGCACATGCATGCTGTCACGTGAATAGTAATCTGTGAATAGTAACATGCATGAATAGTGAAAATATATTACTGTGCACGTAAAAGGAAGTTTCAATTTGTTTTCCAACCTCGATCGAGGTTATGGGGAGTCTCGATCGAAACTGACTTTCTGCTCAAACCAAACTTTCATTCGGATCGAGTCTCGATCGAGATGTTGGCAAGTCTCGAACGAGACATGTCTTCTGGTCAAATTTGCTTGTGAGTCTCGATCGAGGTCAGATGCATGCATAGTAGAAATATAACATTGTAGCTG
>CANYCX013967100.1:0-12347 GCA_948193385.1 Breynia disticha f. nivosa
GGGTAAATTTGTCCCCCACGGGGACCCCAATTTGGCGTCCAGGTGGACGCTAAATTTTCAAAATTTAGCGTCCTGGTGGACGCCAAATTGTGGACCCCGTGAATAGTGACGCGGGAAAAATACCCGCCAATGCCAAAATTAGAGTCCACGTGGATGCAAAAGTGTGGACCCCGTGAATAGTGACGTGGGAAAAATTCCAGCCAAATTTTGCGTCCACGTTGACGCCAAATTTAGAGTCCACGTGGACGCCAAAATTAGAGTCCACGTGGACACAAAATTTGGGCGGCCACGGGGCCCCAAAATTTTTCGCGGCCCCGTGGACGCCAAATTGGAGTCCACGTGGACTCCAAATTTACCCGCTATAATTACCCGCGGTACTATTCATTTCCCTGCCACATTGGCGTCCACGTGGACGCCAAATTTAGCGTCCACGTGGACTCTAAAAATTTAGTGTCCACTTGGACTCTAAAAATTTAGCGTCCACGTGGACTCTAAAAATTTAGCGTCCATGTGGACGCTAAATGCCTGAATTTAGCCTCCAATTTCATCTGGACTCTAATTTTTGGACACTGTTCGCGCAGAATCTTATAGTGTAAAGTCACAAATCTTCCATAAAAATCACAATACAAAGCTAAATATGTATACAAAACCCACTCTTTTACTAAAAAAATTTCATCTAGGTTTATATATTACCTTGTTGAAATTCATCCCAAAAACCCTAGGATGGGTCCACAATGTTGTCTCTCCGTGAAGTTAGGAAGATATAAGTGTGGAGAGTCAAGTTTTGTGTTTCAGGAGGGTTTGGAAACGTATCTTAAAGGTTGAGAGGGTTTTTTCAAGAAGGGTAGGCTAATGTTCATTTTTATGTTTTTCTCTCCTTTTTCTCAAATACACGTTTATTTTTAAGTTCCAGCCAGGTCGAACTGTTTGGTGAACGGTTTGCCCAAACAGTTTGCCAGGCCATTTTAGGTTTCTGTATGCACAAAATTAACTGTTTGTGCACAACTGAAATGATTTGGGGAACAATTTTTCTAGGTCGTTCCCCAGGCCGTTTGCCACTTACGTTTTCATATTTTTCGAATATTTTATTTAATTTTTTTGGGTGCTGCAATGTAACATTCTGGATATTTTTCGTCATTAAATGACGATAAATAAGTGTTTAAACATTAATATATAAAGGTATATGGAAGATTGATCGAAGGTTGACGCAAAATGATCGAAGAAAATTGGGGAAATATGAAATTAGGAATTATGCGCAGTGGAAAGGAAAGTACGTATGGTCGCTGCCACAATGCGTAGTCCCATTCCACAACACGTGGCGTGCTGTTTTCTGAAAAAAAAAATAAGTTTTGAACGATTAAACGACAAAGGTTCATTTTATACCTCTAAACTGAAAACCCCTACAGAGCACAGTTGGGAAAAGTGATTAGAGGCTGAGGAAACATCAAGGATTGATTTTTGAAGTAGAAAGAGTGATTTCTTGCAAAAAAGTCAACAAGGTAAGATGGTTGAGATATGGTTGATTGTAAGTTGATGGTTGGTTCTTTTGCTGACTATATAGTTAGCTTCGGCTGAGTTCTTTGCTGGAAATTAATGAATATGAACTGATTATGATGTTGAGAAGGTTGGAAATGAGTTTAGGGGTATTGTTAAAATGATTTGGTGTAGGAAAAGTGATGGAAAAGAAGTATAACTTAAGGTTTATGTTAGGTTAACAAGTGGTTGATATTGAAATAGAATTGTTGTTGAATTCTTATATATTGAATGGAATTCAACTGAAATCAATGTATGAATCGTTATTTTGTACAGGAGAATCTGTACGACTGTTGGGAGGAGTTTGATTCGGGGGTTATTTGTTGATTTTAGCTTGATTTCGAGGTAAGTGTTCTTATGCTTACTAAATTAAATCGTAAGTGAATTGAAATTACGTTGATTAATCAAAGTTAAGGTAGATGGCCTATAATGCTATGCTAAGTTGTTAGGTTCTTAGTTGAACCATAATGATTGATGATTGATATGCATGTATTGATGAATTGCTTACCTGTGTGGTATGTTTCGATTGAAATTATATTATACCTGTGTGGTGTTGATCATTGTACGAGTTTGATATGTTATCTTTGATCTACTTGTGTCGTATTGTATGCTCTGTGTGAGTTGTGTCTGTGTGGATATGATTGCTCTGTGTGAGCTATATTTGGTGTGAGTATGGATGTTATTCATATTGATTTCATTCATACATTTGCATATCATATACTGTGTGACACGAGCCTATGTGGTTAGCCTGTGTGGCAATTGATATTTCCTGTGTGGACTTACCTGTGTGGATCAATAGACTGAGCTGTGTGCGGTCTAAAACTGTCTAAAACCTCTCCTGTGTGGTACAGAGGTGTTCTTTGTAGGCTGGAATTGCATTATTATTGACATATCATTGCATAGATTGCATTTATGTCGTATTGTGAGATCTGTGTGATCTAGTTTGGCTGTGTGCCTATTTATATACGTGATTCCTGTGTGGGCAATGATTTGCGATTTGTTGATATTGCTGTATGCAATATAGTTGAGCTGTGTGCTATTTTTATACTTATGTGGATTGTTTTGGTTGTCTGGCATTAGGGGATGCCTAGGGACAAGATAGATAGGCACGTTCTTGTGCTGATTCATACTTTTCCCTGCACGACATTTACGTTAAAGCTAAGAATACTTACGGAGTATTGTTTCTACTCACCCCGTTGTTATTTAAATGATTGTGCAGATCGTAGATAGCTGCCCGTTACTGGACCATAGAGCTGATCAGTGTTTCTAGAGCTTACGTCAGAGGTCGAGCTCCAGTTTTCATTTTTGACATTTTGATTTGTACATATATTGTACATTTGTATATACACGCAGGATTTCAATTTGAATGTTTTCAAACTTATTTTTCTTTTGCTTGTGTTTGTTTTAAGAATGAAAACAGATTTGGGCCGAGAGTTATGAAAAGAGCGTGTATATATATCTTTTATTTTCTCTGTCTCCTCTGTTTTTATATTTGAGTTTGTATCATTTATATAAATTATAATGTTTATTAGGAAAATCAGTTTAATAAATGAGTTCCACATGCAATGTACTCCGCATATCTCAACATATCAAGTCCACATCATCATTTATAATGCAAAGCAATACAAAACCAAACTTTAATGCTCTTATTGTCTCATTCTCACATCCTTAACCAATGGTTAGCAATTTAATCATACATTCTCTATACACATAACACAATCAATAAACCAAACAATGTAGGCACACCCATCCTGTAACATCCTCATCCATAAGCATTTAGATTAAGAAATAATTAAACCGATTAATTAAAATAAAACTAAATGGTTAATGTGAGTTGAGTAAAGTTGATTAAGGGTTGACATAAGTACGTATAAAAGGGCAACCAATCTAGAAATACAGCAAAGTACATGTGGTAGGATTCAAATACGTGACGTGGCAATGCCCACACGTATTTGAAGTGTTCAATGTGTAGTTCAATGGAAAACAAATATGTGGTGAGGTCGAACACTTGTAGTTGAAGATGACCACACATACTTGAAGTTGGTAACACATAGTTTGGTATAAACAAACCCGTGGTGCCATGTATAGTTGAGTGAATGACAGGAAATTAGGATGCTTCAAAAATTAAAGCAGGTGGTGTTTTGATTCTAAAGCAAGGAGAGATGATGAGGATTCAAGTGAAGCATGACGAGGATTCTGTTGAATGCGTATAAAAGGAGAAGTTGAGCAGGTGAGGAGGACAACAAGAAAAGACGAAAAGAGAGATATACGGGAGAGTAAGAGTTAGAGATAATGAGTGAGATTGGGAGATAAAAAGTAGAGAGAGTTTTATTAAGAGGAAACAAGGAGGAACGACGATGTAAGAGGACTCAATATTTCGGAGGTTTTTATATGATTATACGGATTAAGAAGTGAGTGATCCAAACTTACATTTTAAATACAATTAAAAATGTTATATTATTTAATATTATTATTTATCGTTTATAGATTTTAGGCGATATCCCTGTTAATAATTTGTGAGCGTATGAATGATACATATGCCAAGAGGAGTCCTGATCTTTCATTACTTAGTCGAATTTACAGACACTCGTATTTTCATAAATACGATTAAGTAAACATTGGCATGTAATTTCATAATCATATGAATTCATATACGAGCATATGTAATGGTCACATGCACATAATAACACATGCAACACAGTCACTTGATTCATAGAAACACATGCTTACATAGACACATGATATATAGGATAGTGGTGGTGACAATGTTAGAGGCGGTGATAGGTGATAGTGATGGTGATAATGATGGTGATTGGAGACAGAAGTATATATGTGGAGACGGAAGATAAAGGGAGACGTAAGTATATTTGTTTGCATTATAACATAGTATGGTATAGTAATTGGAGATGGAAGTTTTAGCATAGTAAAGTACAACACAAGACAGTATATACAACATAGTACAGTTCACACGATAACACAGAATACAGACAATTATACATATATGTTAAGATTTATATGTCCACACGTATTTAATTAAAGTTAAGGGAATAAGTAACAAAAAAAAATTTAATTATACACGATTACTCACTGAGCCCACAACTCATGCAACTATGGTTTTTGTTTCAGGAATTTGAAGAAGAGTACTGAGGTGTGCAGTTGTGTCTTCTCTCTGAAATGGGTTTTTGTCATATATTTGGATATGTATTTCCATGCTATATATGCATTGATGATTATATATGTAATAACTTAGTGTACATATGGTTGAGAAATATGTATGATATTTCTTATTATAGCATTATTTTAGTATTATTGTCTTTAATTATGGAATAATATGTTGATAAATAAAGGACGTTTGACATCCCATAGTATACAACTCAAGAACTTTCACAACTAATTCCACATTTAATCATTTATGAATCTATAATTCACCATCTGTTATCGTTGTTTTCCCATATACAAATTATGGTTCATTCTTTCAAACCATCATAACCCATATTCAAATCACAACATGTACGTACAACAACCAATCATACACTCAAATCATCCAAGTCATCCTAAACTTCAATTTTCCACATGAACTATATTATACTCAACAAATGGAAAAAAATTTCAATTATCGTCATCCATATACGCAACTAACTAAATCAACCAACAAGTTTAGTTACATACATTCTTTATTATCGAATTTTCACTTTAAAACGTCATAACATCATCAACCATCACACTATGACTCCTAACAGAATAACAAAATCATGTACACAAATCATATCAATTTTCTCAGATTACATATTTCTTCTTTAATTATCTTTCAACAATTAAACCATTAAAGTCACACAAATAATCATACCTTAAAGCATATAATCATAAGGATTCCATGAATTCGAACCAAGACGATTTCCTGAAAGTATTCTTGATTTTTCAAACGAAAACATTGTTTTAAATGCCAAAACATGCATATGACTTGAAAACAATGCAACTATCTTGAGGGAATCTAATCCCTACTCTGATAACACTAAATGTGAATCCTTAAAATTAAATCCTAATTATTTTTAATTAATTCGAAAACGTGTATAATTTATTTTCTTTATAACATATGATGCTCACCAATTATTTACATGTGGATTTTCAAAATATAATATGTCAAGTAAAATACAATGTATCATGTATAATAATTTATTCAAAATCCTTTACAACTCATGTAACACCCCGAAATATGTCAGAATAAAAATATATGAAAAATGAATTGAAATGGAATTGAATCGGATGACAAATTGCAGAAATGCATAAAACAGTAGCACAACATGACCTCATACTTGAGGAACAAGACCTTGTGCTCGTCTTGAAACCCAGGAAATTCCAGAATTTAAATATTCCGCAAAAATCAGAAAAATTACGTCAGCACGACCTGAACACAATCCTTGCCCAGGCCGTGTTGACCATGCTAATATTTATTTCAACACTGTTTTATTTGATTCATTCGTAAAAACAGAGCTTCAACCTTCAAACCTTCGAAATAAACCCTGAAACAGGCAAACAGAGATATTTAAGCAAGGAAACTACTTGATTTTCCTAAAAATTCATTCGTAAGCTTTCATGAAGGTTTTAAGTTGCTGAGATTTAGGGTTCTAGGTTTAATGAACATTGAAGCTGAAATTGAGTTGGTAAAGATGTAACTGATGGGTTTGAACTTGATTAATATCATGTTTAAGGAGTAGAACATGTAAATCATATTTTGGTGAAATGTAATAAGATTTGTTTTAAGAAAAGTATACTGAGAATTTGAAGTTTAGGGTTTTAAGTAAGATTTGATGATTATATACTTGGAATCAATGCGAGTATGGTTAGTTAACATTGTGTATGCAATTAATTTCGTATAGGAGGATCTGTACGAAAATTGGATTGAAGTTGAGCTCGACGCCGACTTCTTAAAATAGTCGACGTAAGTGTTCTTGGACTTACTAATCATGTCATTGGGATTAATGGAATAAAGTTTAAGTAAAAAATGTATGAGTTAGGTAGAAGAATGTTCTTGGAACATATTTGATTGATTATAAGCATTATTTGCTTATTTAGTTGTATTTTAGTGTCTTTGCTAATATATATGTTGTTCTTATGAACAATTGATTGATAATTGATGGTTTGTATGTGAAAGGAATGATATGAGCATGTTGATGATGAGTTAATAATGGATTGATGGTATTCTTACCTTAAATGTTTATAAGTATGCTCTTTTGGTCATAATTGACATATGGTTAATAATATGTTGATGTTTAAGCACGTGTTTGCTTATTGAGCATACTTGATTGAGTTTGAGATATATGAATGTATTATACATTCATTGTGTTGCATTCATTGTGTGACACTAAGATTGATATCCTAGGTTAGGCCTGAGGATTATTCTGAGAGAGATCTCTGTGCCGATCTGGGATTGATGATATTCTTAGCTGGGCTCAATGCCGTACTGGGTATGACGCCAGTCTAGGACCGAGAGAAAAATGAAAAAGAAAAGAAAAGAAAAGAGAAAAGAGAGAGTACCTGGGTCATTCGCATATGATTGCATCATATTCATATGCACTAGAGTTTGGCATTCATATGTGACATATTTGATTATTGTGTTATGGTATATGAATGTTGAAACGTGGTAAGTTATAATGGTACACATGGAATTGATCTTTTATTAAGTGAATGAAATGTTTAAGTGTTTATATAATTATGTTTATATACATTCTTGATTTATGCAAACTATTATGTATTGATGATATGATTTAAGTTGTGATGTATATCATATGTGTTTATGATAAGGTAGATTGTGAATGGTTAAGTATGTATGCGATATGATTTCATACTTGGATGAATGAATCAAACAAGTAAATAATAAGTGTTTTAAAGTGTAAACACTATTAATTAAATATATGAAACATGTTGGACATATGCATAACATACAGGCTTTGTTTGCTATTGAAATCAGGAGAAAACATATAAGAATTGCTACTAAATAGAACATGAGCACACCCCCATGCTAATTCGGCACAACCTATGCCTAGAGGAGGATCTGCACATCACTACGACCTCGTGCTGGACTACAGATTGTCCCTGCACGTCGTTTTAAATGGGATTTACGAACCAAATATTAACATAATTGATCGAAAAGATGTATAAAGATAAATTACAGTTAATTTGTGTTACAAAACTTACTGAGTATTGCAAAGTACTCAACTTTTGTTTGAATGTTTGAATGATGCGCAGGATGCAGATAATTTCCACTAGATCAGAGCTGTAGTGATCTTACTCTAGAGCGATATCGTTAGAGGTCGAGCTCTATATTCTTAGTGCTTCCATTTTTGTCTTTGTACATATGTGTACATTATTGTAAATGTTCATTTTTTTGAGGAGATTGAAGTGTTTTCAAAGTGTATCTTGTTTTTTGTTGTTTAAATTTTATTTTATATTAAGTCGGCCAAAGTTTTTATATATTATGAACATTCTATCTTCTATCTTCTCTATTAACTCTTAATTATGTTCTTTTTAAGAAAAGGATTCAATTATTCGGGTAAATATGTTTTAAAAATTGAGTTCCACATTTAGTGGTACCAGAGTAGGGGTCAAATTTTATGTGTACTGTGCCGAAATTATTTTATGTATCATGTTTTCGAAGCTAAATGAATTTGAACTTGTGATTTTTTAACGGACGGAGCCTATCGGCGATATATCAAATGATCACACTGTTGAATCCAGAAGGTTAGTAGAGGGACATGGATCAGCCCCAGCACCTCCTAAGCAACCTACATAGCCTACTATGCCTATACCTCCGTACGATCTTGCATACGCTCCATTTTAGGAGAGGATGCAGAAAATGATGCGGGATCCAAGAGTTGAAGCGAGTCAGTAGACTCTCAATATTAATAAGAAATTTGGAGAGGTAAGAAAGTTGGGAGCAAAGACTTTTGAGGGCACGACCGATCCATCAAAAGCAGACGACTAGCTGAGGCATATAGAGCATATTCTTATGCGTATGAGGTGTACCTTTGAGCATAAATTGAGGTAAGCGATATTTCTATGAGAGAAAGCAACTTCGAATTGGTGGGAGTCGATTACAAACAGCTAGAATGGTCCTCTGAGAGTAACTTGGGATGATTTTTTGAGGAAGTTTGCTGAGAAGTATACTCCTCCTCTATACCAGACAAAGAAAAAGATTGAGTTTCTAGAGTTCAAAACTGTTAGTGTAAGCCCTAGGCCAATACATTGTTTGTAACTTTTATTACTGATTGATAAAATTATGAGGCATTATTTTATCATATCATGTGTTGACCTATGGTATATGTTTGATAAAATATCCAAGAATGGTAATTAAGCGCTTAAGATATCAAGGTTGAGGACTTTGATAGTAGAACCTGAAAGTTATGAGATTAACATTCTAAATATCCTTAGTCGCTTATTTCTATAGGAATGGAAATGAATTAAGCCTAGTATGTACTTTGTAGATGATCATATTCTACGGGTCATAGATATTCGGGATATCTAGCAAAGTGCACAAGTATAATGTAGAGCATTGTACTTGGAGAGTGATTCCTATTTGAAATGTCAAATATTATCCTCAAACTAAAAATCACTATGTCTATTATTGTGATTTTTAGTGTACTTTGACATACGCCTAAAGTGGCAATAAAAGGTTGACAAGTATGAGTATGTTTGGGTATGCTAAGAAATTATAAGTAAGAGCAGGAGTGAAGTGAAGGGATGGACCCTCCCAATGAGAGAAGATATCATTGGCCACTTGATAGACAAAATAAGGAAGAGTGTGGCCGCACCCAAATGAAATGATTATGTCATTTATTCGAACTTATCAATTTTGTCATAGAGATCAATAAAAGTGATTTAGAATTAAATAACGATGTTAGCGACATGCCTTATGCTAATTGAGATATCAAAGGTTAAGGGATTTATTTGAATTGTAGTAAGACTGTTGACACCGTTCGTCAACTATTTAATTTAGGGTGATCATAGTTTTTTACAAGGGACCGCCTATGATTTATGAGTTATTAAACTGGTTGCCTTTATTAAATATTCCTACAAATCGCACACGGATGACGGAAAACCTAAACGGGTAGTTTTGGTTTTTTGCCTTAGGTCAAAATCTGATCATTACACTGGATTGAGCATTGGGGCCAATTTTGGTAATTGGGCCCAACATGGATGAGAAATTATATTTCTTACATAATTTTAAGACAAAGATTATTTATTAAATATGATTTATTAAGTGAAAATATGTAAGGAATTAAGAAAGAGAAAATTTAGGAAACTTGTCTTAAATTAAGACAAGATTTATGTAGGATAAATTAAAAGAATAAAATCTTTTAATTAACCACATTAGGTCACGACATATGGGGTGATTTTAAAGAGGAAGTTTATTTTTATAAAAGACTTAAAAAGTCCTAATGGTAATAGGATTGTTAAGTAGTTTTAAAAATCAAAACACTAAACACTCGTTGGTCGTGAGTCTTCCACAAAAATCAAGAGTGACATTTTTGAGTTTTCTCTAGTGAGAGACGTGAGATTTAGGGGTTGATCTCAAGGTTTGATCATCGCTGTGCATTCTGTTTCACAAGATCTCATCCAAAACTGACCAAGAACATGTGATTCAATTTCCCTTTGTGCTAGTACACCTTTTCGTTTAATCTGCGTGTTACTGTCGTAGAGGAACCATGCTTTGGGTTCTAGATTGGTGTCACAGAGGTCTTTTTGAAGTATTTCGAAATTCCAGTTACTGTTCTTGCCCAAAGAACCCACGACATTAGAAGGAGAAGGAAGAAAAAGTAAGTTTTTCTTTCAAGATTCAACTTTTATGTTACCTAGTATTCAACTTAATGTAAACATATGTATTAGACACAATTTTATGTGATTTTGGAATGTTCTTGGCGTGTTTGATGTGTTGTTCTGCTGCCTTTAGTCTTAGAACACGTTAGGTAACCCAACAGTGGTATCAGAGCGGTCTTCATAATCGATTAATGCATATTTGAACAATCGGTGGGCTTGTTTGACTAAAATTGGGGCTGAACGATTTGGGCAGAAAATTAGGGGTTTAAATTGGCTTAATACAGTAGGTTTAATGTTGATTTTAATCCTAAACGATACTGTTCAAGTTTTAGTATTGTGTTTAATTCATAAAATACAAAATTAGGTCAATAATGTGATGCTTAATGACTATTTCGACATAGTTTTAGTCAATTATGCCTAAAAGTGATTTTATGAATTAAGGAGGGGCTGAATACCATAAAAATGTGAATTTGGGAATTAGGGTTTACTGTTGACATACACTGTTTATAATTAATTTTTGGCCCAAATTCAAAAAATTGCAAAACTTGGCATTTTTAGATATAATTAACGAACTAGTTCGACTTGTATAATTCTTAGGATTCTAAAAAGGCCTAAAATTAATTTTTTAGAAATTTAGGGACCAAAATGTAATTTTTAGTGGAAAATTTCATGTGAAATTTTTGATTATGCATTTAATTTTCGTGTATGAATTAATGCATTCATATAGTTTTACACTTATTTGATATTTGTGTAAAATGTAAAAGAGGATTGAGTCATTATTATTTTTGGCACAAAATAATTTGACGTTTGTTCTTGTGGGCTTAAGTACATTCATTTAATGAATGATTTTGGGCTTGCCCAAGCCCATCACTGGGTTAACTAAAGGATCCCAAAAGCACAATTTCTCCTAATGACTTGGGCGAAAAACTTAAAAATGGATTTTCCATGGCTAGGGTTGCATTTCATATTGTTTGAGCATGTGGGCCTTGGGCTCAATCGTGTGGGTCAAATTACACATACGCCACTTTTAAAGTACCATATTTCCATACACATCATCTTAGGAAACAAATCCCATGAATGCCTTCTTAGATGATACTATTCCCTATAATAACACACTATACATATTTCAAATCTAAAAAATATTCTCCACAATCTTTCCAATTCAAAACCATTATACATTCAGAAAACACAATCACCTCAAATCATCCAAACACACAACCTGTAGAAAAATCATCCAAACACGCCTCGTTACCAACATTCAACATCCAAAGTTGCGTTCATCAACAGCATTCAATGTAACGCCCCGAAAATACCATGATAAAATTATGAGGAAGTCGCAGGAAAAATGCACCAGAATTGGTTGCGAACGGGATGGAGAACGGTTGAGAAAACTGTTCCCCAAACCGTTCTAACATGTATGCTAGCCAGTGAGCCCGAATGGGATGGAAAACGGTTTGGAAAATCGTTCCCCAAACCGTTCTAAAAATGTCAACAGTCCAGAATGAGCAAACGGAATGGCGAACAGTTTGGAAAACCGTTCCCCAAACCGTTCAGATCGAGCAGCAGTTTAAACATAAGACGCGCAAGACAAATCGGGGAGAGAGAAAAGGAACGAGGGTTTCGACCAAAACACTCCCAAACCGACCAAAAACCCTTCCTACACCCAAAACCTTCAATCCTAAAGTAATCCCACCCAAGAATCATCAAGAAAACACCCACATTCCATCAACTGTCCTCCTCTCCATCACCATTTCTGCACATTTTGGAATAGGGGAAAAGATTAGGTAAGTTCCTCTAGTAATCTGATTTTGAGGAGGGAAAATTAGGTACATTGTGTGTACTTGTGTTGGGTTTTTGTTCTAAAAGAAGACTCCATAAACCGATTAGTTCGGAACCTTGATTTTGTTAAGATTCAAGAGATTAGGGTTTTGGGGTTTTTGGGGAAATTGTGTAGGAAGCTATTGTAGGGATTTAAATAACTCACATTTGGTTTTAAATGG
>CANYCX013968665.1:0-14392 GCA_948193385.1 Breynia disticha f. nivosa
TGATTCATATACATGTAATTCATATTCGTCAATTTCGTATGTGCCATAATCATACTCGTATAACAAGTTTTTTTTACTCATGCAACATGTAACGATTAACATTGTTTCTCTGTATATACTTCCTCTACAATAATGTACTTCCTTTACAATAATATACTTTCTCTATAGTATGATCGATCATATAATCATCAGCAATCCCATCAACCTCCACAACAATTGGATATCATATAATGATCTCATGCAACATATAACAATGCGAATAATCACCTCAATATCGTAAACGTACCTGTTCATAATTCCATTTATATTTCATATACCTATTCTCATTTTTATTCATATATCCTGTACCTATAAGATTATTCGCTTGCATGTACTTATAATTTCATTTAAGCATATTTATACGTACACATATCTATAATCTTATTTTAACCAATTAAACACACTTATAACTATAACAGCATTTAAAAGTGAGTTATACTACTCACTTGCTAGATGAAATACTCGGAGTGGTATAAGCTTCGATCCTGTCCTACTCACCTAGTCTGTCGCCCCATAAACTCCATGTATTTCTGCAAAAATTCTCTTATATATGTATACTTACTATCAACTATCTATCTATTCATAATTAACATAGCATATTCTTTAATTTATATAATTCATTGTTGGATTTGATCATGTTTTCTGAGGAATTTTCTATCAAATTTGATGAAACACTCTTAGATTCTTATTTAGGATGAAAGAAAGGAAAAATTTTGGAGCTTTAGGGTTCATTTCTTTGGTTTTATGTTTTGTAGATGGTAATAAATGTAATTAATAATTTATAAACACTTTCTTTTTCTTTTTTTATAGTTTTCCATATTTTTTCACTTTTCTTTCAATGTTTTCCTTTCCCTTTTAATATAACATTTCTCACCCTTATTCTTTTATAATATATAATTTTACAAATGCTTTTGAATGTCTTATCTTCAAAATATCTAGTTGTTCGTAGTCTTAGTGCCGTTGATGGAGATTCTACCAACACCTCTCACAAACTTTCTTAAGGCTTTTTGAATAAGTTTATTTACCTTCCTTGGTCTCAAGCTATTACCATTGCTCTTCATGGAATATTAAAGTTAGGATTTATTAATGGAAAAGAAAATCTCTAGCTTTAAATTCATCATAGTATGATTCATGGTTGTTAAAGGATCAACTTGCATGTCCTAGATTTTGAATTCAATAGAGCGTAACATTGAAGAGCTTTCTAGCTACTCAAAGTCTTTTTTTGACCTATGGGAGGCTGTTCAAGAAATGTATGGAAATCAAACTAATTTTTCTTGAGTTTTTGAAATCCAACAATACATTATAAGTCAGCATCAAGATGGGAAGCCATTCGTTAGTCTGTTGAGAAAGTTCAAAAGTCTTTGGAATGAGTTGGAGGTCTATCAACCTCATACTATTGATATAATAGTATTACAAAAATAGAAAAAAGAAGATGAAGTCTTTCAGTTATTGGCCAGACTTGTTTTGAACTTAGAAGATCTTTGATAACATATTTTAATGATATCTGAGTTGCCTTCTCCAAAAAGTGTGTGTGTCGCAATACATAGTTAAGAAATTCATTAAAAGGTTATGACCCGTGAAACTACCACAACACCTTCTAAGGCTCAAACATATTTCATGCACAATCTTATTGAAGGAAAATTCCCAAAAAGTAAATGTACTTATCTCAATTTCAATTATTGTAACCCACTAGGTCATACAAAGGATGTTGAATCAATAGTGATCAACATCCGGGTCCTTCTTATGTTTTAATAATGCTCTTAATAGAAAATTAATATAGTTGAGTTTCAAGTTTTTCAAACAATAAAAGCAAGTGTTGTAACCTTGTAACATATGTTACTAACTGATAAGTCACGTTACTGTGCATGGCAAAGTCAAAAAATGGAAGCAAAACAATCAGGGTATGTTATTCATGATAAGTCATATTAAAAGACTGCAATGTACATTACTGGGTGAGTAACATACATTATCGAGCCTCAAGTTGTGATCTAGAATGAGTCTCTTTTGTGATATGCATTATGCCCAAATTTGCATAAAAGAGTTAAGATACATTAGATATAAGCAACGTACGTTAGGATTTAGGTAATGTATGTTAGAGTGTGTGTAATTTACTTTCATGAAACTAGAAAATGCTACTACCTAAGTGCACTAATTGATCAAATTAAATGACAAGCGAATGAACAGTTGCACGAATAGAGTAATGTATGTTATGGGTGAGGAAAATATACATTATTGATACACATATTTAAAATTAAACACTATTTCATTGGCCCAAAAGTAACGATGGGAATAAATTGCTAGTATCTTATTAGAGGGATACAAAAATGTTTAAAAATAGAAAGGAAAACCAAAAAACATAGCAAGAATTATTCCTTAAGAGCTCTTCAATAAGAAATCAACATTGTGCTTAAGATCAACATATAATAAAAAACAAAGGCTTTTATGTTCATCTCTCTAGGCTTTTAGTGTAACATTCTCATCATTAAACCCTATAATTAATAAGATAATTAAAATGGTTACTTAAATTAATAATTTAGTCAATAAATTAAAGAAAAATAGAATTTTATTATGAGTTGATAAATTTTTGATTATAAGTAAACGTAAAAGGAGAAAGGTTGTAGGAAAACTTAAAAGTACAAGGGTTGGGAAGAAAGTACACGCTGTGGACATGCCACAACGTGTAGTATACTTTCAGGAGTGGACAAACTACATGTTGTGGGAACTACCATGTGTAGTTTTCAACCACAACATATAGTCCACTAAATGTGGCAAAAAAGTAGATTTTTTCAAAAATTGAAGCATAAGGTGTGATGGTTTCATTTATAAAAGGAAAGAAAGCAGGTGAAGGGTTAAAAATGAAAACAGAGAGGAAATAGAAAGCTGGGAAAGGAAAGAAAGCTGGGAGAGAAAAACATAGGAAAGAGGGGAGAGAAAGAAAGAGAGATTTACGAAAATAAGCTAGAAATTAAGCCGAAAGCACGTATACGATAGTAGGAGCGGGCAGGGTATCAATTGGTATAGTCGATACAAGAAATCCATGGTGGAAATGGTAAGAAACAATATTTGATTTTGAGTATGAATATGTTATTGGATTATTTTCATAGAGAATTATGTATATGGTTAAATAGGAAGTCGATCGGATTAACATGACCAGTATTGGAGAGTAGAGAAGCTCCAAAAAATACGAAAAAAATAGGTGAGTAATCCAGACTCACTTTTAAATACAGTTATACATATGATCACCTAAAGAAAAGATAATTAAAGGACATGCCATGTTGATTCTATAAATAATTAGAAGAAATGGATTATACATGAATTGTTGAAATTGTTAGAGTAAGAATATTGTCGATATGACGTGTAGGGGTTTCACATATGCCATGATACGTATAATTGAAGTGTTTTGTTTGATATACTAGAATTTACATGATGCATACATGATAAAAATAGAAAGATAAATTTTATAGCACAGTAAAAATGATAACATATGTTGGATCAAGGGTGATCAACATTAAGTCCCTAACTTGGTTTTCATAATGTGAAACTCTTTAAAGTGATAAAGATTGAGTTTTCAGGTAAAACTACATTCTAGACATGATTAACGTACGTTATTGTTAGGTATTAACGTACGTTATTCATATGGCAACTCAGTAAATTCCAGTAGATGATTAAAGTGGGATGAAAAGAAGGCAACATACGTTATTGTTAATAACGTATGTTATAATGGATATTAACGTACGTTAATTGAGTTGCATTTTGGCAGAAGGGAGACAGAAGCTTATGCGTGGTGGCTGATGGCACAGGAGGAAAGTTAATGTACGTTACGTAAATGAGCAACGCACATTAATTACTCTGACACAGCATTAAATGCATGGGCATTTCAAACTCAAACAGCTAGTTTATGTGTCTAACAATCGTAAACACAAGAGAGAGGTATAAAAAGTTGAAAATAACTACTGGGAAGGATACTACAACACTAGAAACACAAAAGAATAACTTATGAACAAAATTTAGAGTATTTGGCAAGCATTTGGGCAAAAACCAAAAGTTCAATATTTGAAGCTTGAGAGAAGCTATTTGTAATTGGTTCGAAGAGCTTGTGAGTGTCCATTTGTTGAGGCTAGAAAGTGATCATTCTAATAGAGTTCTCAGTTGTCTTGAAAGTGAATTTGTAAAAGAAAAATATTAGTGGAAGTTTGCAAATCCTTAGTAAAGGTAATAAGGTAATGGAGTAGGCAAGGTTTTGCCGAACCACTCTAAATTCTCGAGTTATTTTCTCTCCCTCAACTCTTTACTTTACAAATTCGTATTAATTCCGAAAGAACAAAGAAAAGGAACCCCTTTCTCTTGAATCCTACAACATATGCATATGGATGAACGATATTTTAGAAAAGTAAGATTATAGGTTAGATTAATGATTATAGGAGAAATCCCAATAAATATTCCTAATAAAAAAGTTATGATAAATGTGAAATTAAACCAAACAAATAATATACAAATCAAAAGATATGATAAAAGAAGTATATGATCCTTCATTACTGATAGAAAGTTTGGTGATGATATATGATAGATAATACTTGCACATGATTTTATACAATCACATGAATTACATAAATTATATTCATATACACATGATACATGATAGACAGTTTGGTGATGATATATGATAGATGGTGTTTGATATAGAAAATGGTGATTATTGGAGACGGGTTTACAGTATATCATTAGAGATGGGAGTAATTTATTAGTGGAGACGGGAGTAAAGTTGGTTAAAGGAGATAGAGAATATAGCATAGTATAATATAGTATAGCATGGTCTAGAACAGTACAATAATAATATAGATAGTAGTATATATAGTGGTGATACACAGTTATTGTAATGCCCCTAAAAATGTCCGTTTAATGTGGAATAACGTAGGATTATGTTAGGGTAAGGTGTATAGAGGCATATGGGGATGTTCATAATGGAAAGAAGTAGGAAATCGCTAAGTGCAGTGGCCTGCACACATTCAACGTACGTTAATTGTTGAATTAATGTACGTTATTATTGAATTGGTGGAATAATGTACGTTATTCCAAAGAATAATGTACATTATTCATCACAGCTTCCCAGAATCTGCATTTTTCTAACGTACGTTAAATTGGACAATAAACATACGTTATTGGGGGTCCAGACATGTCATTAAATGTCAAAAAACAACTAATACTGAGCCATAACTCCCTTTCAACCACTCAAACTCTCTCAAAATCCTCAAACCATCATTCCAAACTCTTCCAAACATCAAACCTACCAACAAAAAACATATTTCCAGCGGATTAACAACATATTCGCCCACAAATTGATCCCTCCTCTCGTTAGGTTTTAAAGTGATGGGAAGGAAGGTAAATTCTAAATCATGATCTAAAATGTGATGGAAAATAGCTGCATTTGGTAAGGTTTTCATAGGTTTTCATTGTACTTTATGATTCCATAAGCCTTTAACCCTAAAACATAAGATTTGGTAAGATTTAAGAGATTAGGGTTTTAGGGAAGTTTTGTTATTTTAGGGAAAAATCAGTAGGGGAGGTTGAAATAAGGTACATTGTATGTTGAATGATAAGAAATGTGATCTAATGTGTGTAGGTGTTGGCATTCATAACCCGACTCGGGAATCGGGCGGCGGATTGAGTCTTGTAGCCTGAAGGAAGTGCTTTTGCCACTTACTTTAGTGCGTTTTGTTATGAATGGTTGACTATATGTATGATGTTTGTTTTATGAATGATCAACTATATATGATTGGCTTGATTAAGCATGACTTTGGTTGCTTGCCTTGGGAAGTGCTATGGTTGTATGCAAATGGTATGGTTTAAATGTTTTAGTTTGGCATGTGATAGTACAAATGAACTCTTAAAAGATTATTGCACTTGAATGCAATTATATGAAATGGATGAATGTTGTATGTGTGTTGTGATTTGTGAGATATGTAATGTAAGCGTTGAAGGGCTTATATGTGAATAAAGGTTAGGATGATATGATTCATGAACTATTCTCATTAATGAATACATGATGCTAAAGGCCTTTGGGAAATGGATATCATTGCATTCATTTCATATCATATGACATTGTATGAGCATTATTGTATGAGATATTTGTATAATGAGGGCTTATGGCCCGTATGCGCGTAAGATGAGTGGAGTCTCTCTTCATACAAAAAAAAGGGACTTGTGTCCAATATGCGCAAAGAGATTTAGTGGAGTCTCTTTATTTGAGGGGTTTGTGCCCAAAGTAGCGGGGATCAAGTGGAGTCTCTCCCTTGCAAAGTTTAAGGCTCCGGAGCATGCATTGTGTGGTTGCATTAGCATTCTCATAAATGCATTCATTCATTTTTTATCATTAATATTTATGCGAGAAATTTGGAATGTTGAGGGCATGAATGCTTATATGTGTTTATGAGAATTGAATGAAGTAGATTGAATAGCTTGATGTATGAGCACAAATGGTGTTGTATATGTGGAATATTGAACATACAAATAAATGTAAGTTTGATGATGGATTGTATACTAGTGTGAAATATGGAAATGGCATTTGGTGGATGATATTTGTGTTTGTGATTGTTGTTTGATCCTGATTTGAGTGTGTTATTCATGTGTTTAATGGTTGATTGAGATGATTTATTTATATAAGCGAATGGTATGAGTGCCTTGATGGTTGTTGGTACGCCAAATGTTGAATGATATGTGTATGTATGAAGATAAGACTTAGAAATATGGACAGAATGGTTCTGTAACGTACGTTATTTAGGGATATAACGTACGTTACCAAAGTAAACATACGTTAATATTGAATTGACATACGTTATTCATAACTGCATACTAGGAGAAGCATAACGTACTTTACCTAGGGCATAGACATACGTTATTTTGCCCAGGAAACCTAAATTTGGCCCGAATAACACCCTAAGACATATCCAAGATAAACTAATGTTCCAAGATGTCTTTCCTAATGTCTTAAACACTTATAAGATTATATGTGGGAATTGTTAGGCACAAATGCGGCTTCGTTTTACGCGGACACAACCGTATTTGACCGAAGGTTCCCCTGCGCATTCAGCATAAAAACTATAAGGATTCACTTGCTGAGTATTGTATATACTCACCTTTGTTTTGTTGTGTTTATGTGTGCAGAGCGACAGTAGCCGGTGCTGGGACATTCTTTTGGCAGAGCTTGAGCATGTGATACCTTGCGAATAGGTCGACTCCTAGTGGATTTTGGATACACTACACTTTTACATTTTTGTATAGCCATACACATGTTAATATAGGCTTTTGGCACTTGCATTCTTTTAAACTGAAAACCATACGCTTTCGCATGCTTTGACACTTCTTTTGTATTGGGTGGTTTAATGAAATGCAAGTTGCCACTCTTTATATATACATATACATTTTCTTAATTTGAATTGTGTTGTTATTTTAAAAAGAAAAAAATGGGTGCAAAAATCGGGATTTAATGAAAAATGAATTTACCGAAAATGGGATTCACACTTAGTGGTATCAAAGCGGGGATTAGATTCCCTATGGACTGTACCTTGCATCACATGAGGTTACTGCCGAGTCTAGGAGTCCTTGTAGGAATAGGGACCAGTCCCGGGACACGGAGCACCACCTACACCCGATGGAGCACCACTTGCACCCGGTGCTATACCACCTTTTGACCCAACCCACGCCCAGTTTTACCATGCTTTGTTACAGCAGATGTGGGTTCAGCAGGGAGGCCAATAGGGTGCCCAGCAGAGAGCACAGTAGGGAGGCCAGCAGAGAGAGGGCCTCGATATTTACAGGAACTTTTCTGAGGTGTGCAAGCAGGGAGCAAATCATTTGAGGGGACCATTGATCTCCCTGAGGTTGAGGATTGTCTTTGACAGACGGAGTAGATCCTTAACCAGTGTAGGTGCACGCCCGAGAAAAAGTTGAGGTATACTACCCCATTACTGGAGAAAAACGCATGGTATTGGTGAGAGGCAGTCCCTAGGAGTAAGAATGATCCTCCGACAGTCACTTGGGCTGACTTCTAGATAGAGTTCACCGAGAAATACATTCCTGCCCACTACTGTAGCAAGAAAAAGATAGAATTTTTGGAGCTGAAGCAGAGGGATATGACTGTCGTTGAGTATGAGGTGGAGTTTACCTGACTCTCCTGTTATATGCCAGAGGATGTGGCCATTGAGATACAAAGGAGGGACATGTTTGAGAGGGGGTTGTGGTTTAATATCTGCACCGGCATTACTATGAAGGCCCCTACTTATCACTTACTGCTGAAGACGGCTTTAAAGGCTGAGGAACTTATGATTGAGGAGGATCGCATGGAGGGAAAAAGTTAGAAGAGGTCTGGCAGTTCTAGTGCAACGAGGGAGCAGAAAAAGACAAAATTCAGGCCTCCTAAGAGTGTTAGTCGAGGGGGCAGCAGATAGAGGAGCAGAGTTGGGAGTAGGGGGAGTCATTCATACAGACCCCCTACTTCGGGACAGTAGAGTACCGGAGGGCATGCTAGTGGGGACTCCTGCCAGGGGTGTTTCTATTGCAACAAGCCCGGGCATGTGGTTAGATATTGCTATACGAAAGCTAGAGACGAGGGGAGAGTTGTGTCAGGGTAGAGCAGCGTGGGAGATAATCGAGAAGCCTATATTACTAGTGGGGACAGAGGCAGAGGTGGTAGAACCACGAGTACCCCTTCGAGAGGCGAAGGAGCTTCTCAGTCTGTAGCTCTGTCTCAGGCACGTGTCTATGCTATGACACATGATGAGGCGGCAGCCAATCCTGATGTGATCACTGGTACGATATTTATTTCTGCACTTTCTACATTGGTATTGATTGACCCTGGGTCTACCTATTTGTTTGTGAGTGAGTCGGTTGTAGAGCGACTTAGGGGTAGTGTAGAGTCTCTAGGGTATGTTGTAGCTGTGTATATGCCAGCTAAGGGCTTTGTTATGGTGGATAAAATGTTGAGAAATTATGAGCTGAAGATTGGGGAACTGAGCTACGTTGCAGATTTGATAGTGTTGAGGATGGCAGACTTTGGAGTGATATTGGGCATGGATTATTTATCCAGAAACAAAGTTGTAGTGGAATACTATGCGAAAGAGGTGGTGGTAGAGGTTGATAGAGAGAAGAGGTTTTTATTGGTAGGCGAGCTGAGGGTTATACCTTCCTGTTTGGTTTCTACAACGATGGCTGCAAGGTTAATCAGAGGCGGATGTGATTCTTATCTGGCATGTGTAATGGACTTGAACTAGAAAAAGTTAGGAGTTGGGGACATAGAGATAGTGAGGGAGTATCCAGAGGTATTCCCAGATGAGTTGCTGAGTGCTGTAGAGAGAGGTCAATTTCGAGATTAAGACGGTACCGGGGGCAGCACCAGTCTCGATAGCTCCGTATCGGTTGGCAGTGGTAGAGTTGCAAGAGTTAAAGGGGCAGTTAGAAGATCTTCTGGAAAAGGGTTTCATCTAGCCTAGTGTGTTGCCATGAGGCACTCTGGTATTATTTGTCAAGAAGAAGGATGGGAGCACGTGGTTGTGCAGCTGAATAGATTAACGGTAAAGAATAAGTATCCCTTGACAAGAATTGATGACTTAATAGACCAGTTGAGGGGAGCCACAGTGTTTTCAAAGATAGATTTGAGATCAGGATACTGGCATTTGCGAGTGGATGAGAGCTCTATTCCTAAGACCGCATTTAGGACTCGGTACGGCCACTTTGAGTTCACGGTGATGTCGTTAGGGTTGACTAACACGCCAGCAGCCTTTATGGCTTTGATGAATAAGATTTTCCAGTCGTACTTGGATCAGTTTGTGGTTGTCTTCATAGATTACGTGCTAGTATATTCTCAAGATTGGTTGGAGCACGAGGGACACTTGAGAGAGGTGCTGGAGATACTTAGAGAAAAGTAGTTGTATGCAAAATTTGCGAAGTGTGAGTTCTGGATGAAGGAAGTGGTATTTCTGGGGCATGTTATTTTGATCGAGGGTGTGATGCCAGATTTCAACAAGATTAAGGCTGTTCAGGAGTGGGAGGCTCCTACGAATGCGATCGAGGTACGTAGTTTCTTGGGATTGACATGTTATTATCAGAGATTCATAGCGGATTTCTCTAAGGTGGTGAGACTGATGACCAATCTTCTAAAGAAGAACACACCATTCATTTGGAATGAGCATTGTGAGGAGAGTTTTTAGGAATTGAAAAAGATGTTGGTAGAGGCCCCAGTACTTGTATTACCGACTGATGGTGGAGGATTTATGGTTTATACGAACGCTTCTAAAGCGGGATTGGGAGGAGTGTTGATGCAAAATGGGAGGGTAATTGCGAACACTTCGAGACAGTTGAGACAGCATGAAGTCAATTACCCGACCCATGATTTGGAGCTGGCTGCTATCATCCACGCGTGTGGAGACATTACTTGTATGGCGAGACCTTCCAGATTTTGACCGATCACAAGAGTCTGAAATACATCACTACGCAGTGGGAGTTGAACTTGAGACAGAGGAGATGGATTGAGCTCTTTAAGGACTATGATTGTACTATCGATTACCATCCGAGGAAAGCTAATGTGGTGGCAGATATGTTGACCCAAAAGGGTAGAGAGGATGAGGATTCAGTGACTTATAAAGCATAATCTTTATTTGCATTGAGGGCATTAAGAGTACAACTTGATTTGGTCCAGGGGAAATGTTAGCAAACATTCAGGTCCAACCCCAGATGATAGATCTAACAATAAAGAGAAAGAAAGATGACGAGTATTTGATGAAGATAAAGAAGAAAGTAGAGAAAGGAAAATCGACTACCCCGCACAAGTTAGATGATGAGGGAGTGTTGTATTACGGGGATAGATTGTGTGTTCCTAACTTGGCTGAGGTTAAGGGGCTTGTGATGCTAGAGGCGCATTCCTTCCCACTTTCGGTGCATCCCGACAACACCAAGATGTATAGAGACATGAGACAGATGTATTGGTGGGTGAATATGAAGAGGGAGATTACCGAATTTGTAGCTCGATGTCTTCCTTGCCAACAAATCAAGGAAAAATATCAAGCTCTAGCAGGGAAACTAAAGCCTTTAGAGATTCCCGAGTGGAAATGGGAGAAGGTGACTATGGATTTTATTATGGGGATACATGATACCGTGTGGGTCATAGTGGACAGATTGACGAAATCTGTACACTTCTTGGCGATTCGATAGGATGACACTTTGGACAAACTAGCAAGCTTGTATGTTGTAGAGATTGTGAGATTGCATGGTGTGCCTGTGTCGATTGTATCGGATAAAGATCCGCGATTCACTTCCCATTTTTAGAGGAGTTTGCAAGATTCTATTGGTACCAGACTGCAGTTTAGTACCGCAGTTCACCCTCAGACTGATGGTCAGTCTGAGCGGACTATCCAGAACGTTGAGGATATGTTGAGAGCATGTGTGCTGGAGTTCGAGGGTAGCTGGGATGATCATCTACCGTTGATAGAGTTTACGTACAACAACAACTACCACTCGAGTATTGGGATGGCGCCTTATGAGGCGTTATAGGGATGGAGATGCCGGAATCCAGCATATTGGGACTTTGAGGGCCTATGGAAAATAGAGGGACCGAAGTTAGTGCAACAAACTCTCGAGAAGGTGAATGTGGTAAAGAAGTGTATGCAGGCCGCCCTGGATTGCCAGAAGGGTTACTTCGATCGGCACCATAGAGAGGTGACTTATGAGGTCGGAGACAGAGTGTTCTTAAGAGTGTTGACTTGGAGAGGCGTAATTCGGTTTGGGAAGAAGGGGAAGTTGAGCCCGAGATATGTGGGACCTTATGAGGTTATTGAGAAAGTTGGGCCATTTGCATATCGGTTGTAGTTACCAGAGGAGCTATCTTGGCTTCATAACGTATTCCATGTGTCGAAGTTCATGAGGTACCGTTCCGACCCGAGTCATGTACTTAATGCCTCAGATTTAGAGATTTTGAAGGATCCCACCTACGAGGAGGAGCCAGTTGAGATATTGGATATACAGATCCAACAGTTGAGGAATTGGGAGATTCCAATGGTGAAAGTGAAGTAGAGTTTCCACTCACCTAAGGAGATGACTTAGGAGGTGGAGAGTGATATGCGGGAGCGGTACCCACATTTGTTTCATGAGGCTTAATGTAGGATTTGTTAGGGTAAGGTGTATAGAGGCATATGGGGATGTTCAGAATGGAAAGAGGTCGGAAATCACTAAGTGCAGCAACCTACACACATTTAACGTACGTTAATTGTTGAATTAACGTACGTTATTGTTGAATTGGTGGAATAATGTAAGTTATTCCAAAGAATAACGTACGTTATTCATCAAAGCTTCCCAGAATATGCATTTGTCTAACGTGCGTTAATTTGGACAATCAACATAAGCTATTAGGAGTCCGGACATGTCATTAAAGTCCAAAAACAACTAAAATCGAGCCATAACTCCCTCCCAACCACTCAAACTCTCTCAAAACCCTCAAACGATCATTCCAAATTCTTCTAAACATCAAACTTACCAACAAACAGCAGATTTCCAGCAGATTAACAACACATCCGCCCTCAAATCGATCCCTCCTCTCTCTAGGTTTTAAAGTGACGGGAAAGAACGTAAATTCTAAATCATGATCTAAAATGTGATGGAAAATAACTGCATTTGGTAGGGTTTTGATAGGTTTTCATTGTACTTTATGATTCCATTAGCCTTTAACCCTAAAACATAAGATTTAGTAAGATTTAAGAGATTATGGTTTTAGGAAAGTTTTGGGATTTTGGGGAAAAATCAGTAGGGGAGGTTGAAATAAGGTACATTGTAGGTTGAATGATAAGAAATGTGGTCTAATGTGTGTAGGTGTTGGCATTCAAAAAGGACTCAGGAATCGGGCGACGGATTGAGTCTTGGAGCCCGTAGTAAGCGCTTTGCCACTTACTTTAATGTCTTTTCTTATGAATGGTTGACTATATGTATGATGTTTGTTTATGAATGATCAACTATTTATGATTAGTTTGATTAAGCATGAGTTTGGTTGCTTGCCTTGGGAAGTGCTATGTTTGTATGCAAATGGTATGGTTTAAATGTTTTAGTTTGGCATGTGATAGTACAAATGAACTCTTGAAAGATTACTGCACTTGAATGCAATTATGCGAAATGGATGAATGTTGTATGTGTGTTGTGATTTGTGAGATATGTAATGTAAGCGTTGAGTGGCTTATATGTGAATAAAGGTTAGGATGATATGATTCATGAACTATTCTCATTAATGAATACATGATGCTAAAGGCCGTTGGGAAATGGATATCATTGCATTCATTTCATGTCATATGACATTGTATGAGCATTATCGCATGAGATATTTGAATAATTGGGGCTTATGACCGATATGTGCAGAAGATGAGTGGAGTCTCTCTTCATACGAAAACAAGGGACTTGTGTCCAATATGCACAAAGAGACTGAGTGGAGTCTCTCTCTTGATTTGAGGGGTTTGTGCCCAAAGTAGAGGGGATCAAGTGGAGTCTCTCCCTTGCGAATTTTAAGGCTCCAGAGCATGCATTGTGTGGTTGCATTAGCATTATCGTAAATGCATTCATTCATTTCTTATCATTGATATTTATGCGAGAAATTTGGAATGTTGAGGGCATGAATGATTATGTGTTTATGAGAATTGAATGAAGTAAATTATGTATGGTAATGTGAATATGGATTGAATAGCTTGATGTATGAGCATAAATTGTGTTGTATATGTGGAATATTGAACATACAAATAAATGTAAGTTTGATGATGGATTGTTTACAAGTGTGAAATATGGAAATGATGTTTGGTGGATGATATTGGTGTTTATGATTTTTTTATCCTAATTTAAGTGTGTTATTCATGTGTTTAATGGTTAATTGTGATGATTTGTGTGTATAAGGAGATGGTATGAGTGCCTTGATCGTTGTTGGTATGCCAAATGTTGAATGATATGTGTATGTATGAAGATAAGACTTAGAAATGTGGACAGAATGGTTCTGTATGAAGGTAATGTACGTTATTTAGGGATATAACGTACGTTACCAAAGTAAACATACGTTAATATTGAATTGACATACGTTATTCATAGCTACAAACTAGGGAAAGCATAACGTACTTTACCTAGGGCATAGACATACGTTATTTTGCCCAGAAAACCTGAATTTGGCTCGAATAACACCCTAAGACATATCCAAGATAAACTAATGTTCCAAGATGTCTTTCCTAATGTCTTAAACACTTATAAGATTATATGTGGGAATTGTTGGGCACAATTGCAGCTTCGTGTTACGCGGACACAACCGTATTTGACCGAAGGTTCCCCTGCGCATTCAGCATAA